>JAJKFI010000151.1:72932-97108 GCA_029204185.1 Lerista edwardsae | reverse complement strand
ACATACATACATACATACATACATACATACATACATACATACATACATACATACATACGCTCTTCTTTATATATATAGATTTGGTTTGTTTGGCCCAATGGTTGAGCCATCTCAAGCTGAGGATCACTCGAGTGTCCCCTGACTTCTTGGGCATGGTAAAGATATGGGAGTAGACCCCAGAGCTTCTCTCCCCTGCTCCAGGACTGGCTCTATCGCTCCTATCTGGACTAGATGCTGGAAGGCCTTTAGCATTGTCTGGTGTTTGGTCTGAAATGTAGGTCTGCGAACCTGAACGAACCGGTCTTGGGGCAGGGATCAGAACTCTAGTGCATATCCCAATCTTACCGTGTCCCGGACGCAGCAGTCTGAAGTGGTCTAGTCCCATCTGTTGGCGAAATATTGTAGTCTACCGTCGATCCGCAAGGACCCGGAGGCGTCATGTTGAATGGGACTTGGCACTCTTGGGGGTGAACTGCTGCAAGGACTGACTGCGGGGCTTGAAGATGGACTTGTGTTGCCAAGGTCGTCTGGAGCCTTGGTAAAGGGAAGAGGAGGATGAAGAAGCTGAGGAAGCCGAACCTGATGACTGTGACTTACTGCCACGAAAAAGCTGGAAGACTGATTGGTCTGACGCTATGTGGTTTTCTCTCGCATGAGCAAGACCTTCTTCTTTCCTTGTGTTTCCACGAGAAGTGGCTCCAGGGCCTCCCCAAAAGGTTTCTCTCCTCTGAAAGGCATGCCAACCATCTTGGCCTGGGAGGCGGTGTCCAGGTATTACGGCGAGCGGTGATGCTTGTGGCCATGGCCTGGGCAGATAGTTCCACTGCATCCGCGGTGGCATCTGAAGCAAATGCTGCAGCCAATAAGATTTTCCTGATGTCCTTTCTCACATCCTCAGGGATCTCAAAGTTCTTGAGTAGTTTCCGAAGAAACACGCTCTGGCGAACAGGGAACCAGCCACTGATGCTTTTAGAGCCCCTGCCGCCGCCTCCATTCCAATATGCCAGTCAACGGAATCTTTGGGCAGACCCTCCGAATCCACCGGCAAGACTGAGGAGGAACCTAGCATAGCGGCAGGCAGCTTAAGATGTTGCATTTTGTTAGCGGCCAGGGCATAAAGCTTTGTAGAAGGCCTCTGACTTTCTTTATTCTTGGCAGGGCACTCCCATTCTTTGTTGACAAGGAGACAAAAATGTTCAGGCAATGGGAAGCCCTTGGGAGTCTCTTGTTGAGCTGGAAAAGCTGCTGCTCCCCAAACTTTAGCGGAAGTGCTAGGCTCTGCAGGTTCTTGTCCCTTCTGGAATTCCAAGACCCTCATAACCTTCTGGAACATCTGCGGGAAGATGTCAATCGTAAATAGCCTTGTGCCCTGATTCTCTGGGACAGTGTCCTCCTCTGAGATCTCTCCCTCTTCAGGGGACTCCAAGGCCTCCTCCTCTCCCTCTGCACATGACTCCACGGATCTGGGCCTTTGTGCTGAGGGAATGAGGTCCAGACTATCCCCACGGAGAGATCTGGCCCTTTTTCATCTGGAAGAGGTAGTATCTGCTTTCTCTGATCCCACATCCTGCATTGCGGCCGCCTGGAACGAGGTTGGGATGGTTTGGCTTTCTATGCGCGCCTCCGCGGGTTGATCCTCCACGGATTGATCCTGTGCCTGAGACTTCGAGACCACCACATGGGTCTCCTGCATGTCCTGGGGCTGAGCTAAGGTCACCATTTGCTGCAGCATGGCCTCAATATCCCCCCAGGGGAGCGCCGCATTAGGGGTCTCAGAGGTTGTGGCCTGGACCTCCACCGAGGAGTCACCAGGGGTCACCATAGTTGACAGCGCTGCGAGGGCTGACTGTGCGGTTAAGAAAATGGCAGCAGAAACTGCGTCTGCAAGATGGAGGCTGCTGTCCCAGCTCCTGGCAGGACACGGGGGTCGAAGCAGTCGCGGCTGGGACGCTGCTGCTTCTAGCCCTCTCCCCACCTCAGGCTGAGAGAGGGGGTTGGGCGGGCGGTATCTGTGCTCCTGGCGGTCTGCGGGCTGCCCATCTCCGGCCCTGATTGAGCGCAGAGGTCAGGCGCGAGAGGAGCGTCTCCGCGCCAAAATCCAAAATGGCGCCCGTGACTCCATGATCAGGCCCGTCTGCTCCTTTGGTCCCGAAGAAGTGTTGGGGTTGTCCATGTCTGGCTGTGGCTTTGGAACACCGCGGGAGCCCTTAAAAGGGCTGTTCTTTTCTTCTATTTTAAAAATGTTTTCTGTTCTACTCCGTCTCTCTCTCTCTCTTTTTTTTGAAGAGCTCAGAAGAGCAATGGAGAAACACGACCTACCCTGTCACGAGGCTAGGTCAGACTGGGATACCCAGGGGCCCCTCCCCTCTCTGCAAGTCTTCTGTAATCTGACCTGCCTGTCTGAGAGGGAGGAGCTTCCCAGATGTACCACACTGACCCTGACTGGGACTACTGGAGAACTTACTGACAAACATGGAAATGTCCCAATATGCTCCAATGAGTTTATATGCAAATAATAAGAGATCTAGTGATTACCAATTAGCCCCCTTTTAGGAACAAGTTTGTGTACTTGAAAAACCAACAAAGCTTCTTTGTGTTTCCTGCCTAAGTTTTCAGTCGTATGTGTCAACTTTCTGTCTTATAGCTCCATACTTTTTATACTAATATTTTATCAAATGCTTTGTGAGCTGTCTCTAGGTAGCCATTAATTGAACTTCCATGAACTGGCAGTCTTAGTTACAGAGGCCACCTCTTCCTGACTTTCCTCCTTCCGACCAGCATACCAACAAGATTTCTAAGACTTTCCTGAGGGCAGATGTCAAACTACAAGGTTTTACAAGGATTTTTAGAAATAAACTTTCTCAATTCAGTTCTTTCTCCATAATAAAAACATTAATATTCTACCTCTGGTGATGACGACAAAAAAGGCTTGATGTAGATGTTGGAGTCATGCACCTTCAGGTCATGGTCTCCAAGTCCTCTCGTAACCCCAATAGTTGCCATAACACGAGCCTGGAAATAGTGACATATACCAATTACAGGTTTGCTCTATGAGAAGGAGTTCTGTATGTTTGAGCTGTGAACAGCAACTGTGCCAATACGTTGTGCTCAGGTACTGTGCTCATCACAGCTAATATGACCATGACCAAGTCAAGAAGAGATGCTATGCAGTCTATTTTCTGTGGATTCAGAAGAAGATAGCACATTATTCTAGCATGCGCACACATGCGCACTCAGCACTGCCCTAATTCCAGTACAGGAGAATTAGTTAAAAGTTTCATTTGTGGTTGTTGGTTCTCTCCTCCTTTCCTTTCCTCAATAAAGTGCAAACGCTGGCTGGGATCCAAAGAACCACTTTAAGGACACACAAGATCTTGGGGACTCCTAGAGGACTTCTGACTTTTTTTCTGTGAACAGTCTCCAACATCTTACCACAAATTGTTTCGGAACTCACGTAAAATTTTCAGATATTTGTCATGCATCATGCAAATTGGCTACCAAAGTGATGGTGCAATCCTAACCTGGAGTTAGGCCAGCAAAGTTTGGCCAGCACAAGGGCCACAATAAACCGCGTTTGGACCACTCTCAAAGTCAGGGAAGATGGTGCACATCTGTGTGCTGGGCTCTCTGACTCCAAGAGTGGTCCAAACATACTTTATGGTGGTCCCTTGTGCTGGCCTAAATGTGCCGGCCTAACTCCAGGTTAGGATTGCCCCTTGAATTACAGTAGAATCCCTACATCCAAGGATTAAGTTTCTGTGCATATGGAAACAACAGTTCACCACAGGCCAAAAATATTAAATGGAAAAATCCGAAAATAATATCTAAAATACTTCCAAACTGCACACTGACATTGCTGTGGCAGTGGGGTATGTTCTGCATCCTGCAGTGGAGTAGGAGTCACGGAGGCCTCCTCAAGAGCTGCACTGCCCTTACCCCGGTGCTGGAAACCTGGTTAGGATTGTGCCCTTAGTGGCGTGGAATAAGTCACAGCGGGTTCAAGCCGGATTAATTAATAACTGGATTAATTCTGAAGATAGGCTGTTCTATAGTAAGCAAGCAAGCAAGCAAGCAAGCAGCCAAACACAGCAAGCGCCCCAGTGCCAGCAATCCAGAAGCTCCATCTGCTATTTATCCTATATCTATCAGACTTGCTGGGGTCAGTGCTAATAATCTTGCTGTTCCTAATTATGCATTTGGTATTATGTTGCTACTTCATGCAGCTACTACTTAGCATTTCCCCCCTCAAAAAAACTATTTGGAAGTGTGTGTGCAACTCAAAAGAGCATAAGGAGTAATCTGCCAACAAAAGGGTGTTTTCCATGGACACCCCCCCCCGAAAAAAAACCCTGTTGAATTGAATCAATATTTCAAACACATTTGATCTCAGTACTGTATACTTGAAACGCCACTCATAGTAAACCAAATCATCACGAGACCTTTCGGTCTTTTTCCAGCTTATTGGTTCACATTTAACTTTGTAATCAAACTGCAACAAGCTATCTTGCAAATCAAACCAGTACCAGGACATTTTTCTTCAAATGGTCTCTCTTCCCCTTCTCATGATTATTTGAAACAAAACAAAATAAAATTCCATTAAGTAGGTGAGAGAATAAAATTCAGCAGCAAAAGTTATTAAAAATGCTTTCCCCCCCCCAAGAGACTGCATGAGTTTACTTGCCCCCGCCTTTACAAGACAGCAGGAACTGATTTATGATGGTCGCAATAATCTTTCAAGCTGTCAGAATGACAGAATAAGGAGAGTAGAAAACACTAGACTGCCAGGGCCTAAACTCAGTGGTAAACCCAGCATCTAGCCTTATACTCTTTTGAAACAACAAAACAATTACGCCTACCTTCTTGCCTTCTCCATACACAAGGGGAAACTTCAAGTCGTCTTCTTCGATCGTTTTGTAAGCCCTGTGGAGGACATAAAACAGCGTTTCAAGGAGCAGCACGCAGAGCCCCGCCGTGCTCCGTTTCAGCCGCCTCTGTCTACGCTTCATCCTTACCGTGTTGTGCCAATTCTATTTCTTTAGCATACTTTCCCTGAAGAAGAATATGGGTTGACCAAGACAAGAGGGTGATGCAAAGAACATACTGTAAAATTTACCAAGGGGGACTGCCATTTATTTATGCATTTGGAGGTCTGCTTGTTTCGTTTTGCCTCTCTAGGCAAGAGATCAAGAGAGATCTGAAGTGCCTCAGGTGGCTAAAAAGCATTAAAAACCCCAACAGTAAAACGACATAACACAAATAAGAAGATCAAAGGAATAAACCGGAACAGGGGAAAGCCAGGACAGCAGACCCTAGTAGCAGGCAGACTGAAGGCCTGCCTAATCAGAAACTTCCTGACTTCCTGGCCAAGCACGTGGGTGTGTGAGCTTTCCCACTTACAGGGAGCCTTCCAGCTGGGGTGTTGCCACAGGGAGGTCCTTTCATGCATTCCAGACTTCAGAGGATACCAGGATGTAATGTGCAGGAAGGACTACTCAGGCCATCTCAGTGGCCAGGCAGATTCAGGCTTCCCTTGAAAACTGAAGGGCTGGAAAGTAAAAGCCAAGCTCAGCTGGACAACGTGCTCATCGTCCTGATTGTCACTGCTGCTACTTCCAAATATTTATAGTGCAATATTACAAAATTCCATACAGGAATTTATTTTTCCGTTTTTATCCTCTTTTCATCCCAAGGCAGCTACCAGCCAAATATAAGAACACAGAAAGAGTCAACAAGAAGCGACTAGAACTACACACGCAGCAATGGAAAAAGCGCTCGAACCGCCAACACAAGCCACCAGCAGCTCACTTTTGCCCCCAGGCTCTCCCCTCCCCCACAGCCTGGTCCCCAACTTAACTGATGCCTCAACGTCTCAGACCTTTGCAGCCCCCAAGGCGGCTGCTCCCAGAGTCCCTGGGGTCGTGGCGCTCTTTCGCAGTGGCCTCTTCCAGACACCGCCATCGCCTAATCCAAGACGAGCCCGGAAGAAGCGGCCAGCAGGGACACCCCACAGGGCCCCTCCAGGTTTGCCATGGCACGCTCAGGCGCAGTCTGGGACCCACTGCCCTGGAAGCAGAGCACTCCACACCCAAGGGGCGTAGGATGGTGTCGCCCGGGGTGCGGCCTCCCCCCGGGAGGCTCTGAGGGGAAAGGTAGGAGGAATGCCTGTCCACCCTGCGAGCGCCCCGTGGCCTCGGACCAAGGACAGGGGCCTACTGGGCCCCAGGGGGCTGCAGGGGGGCAGCTAAGAAGCCAGACGTCGAGCCCCAGAGGCACTGGGAACCAGGGCTGAGCTCCAGGAAGGCACAGGCAGCCAGGGGTGACTCACAGAAGAGCAGGGAGATCTGGCAAAGGACCAGCCCAGTCTCACGAGAGCTGGGCCGGGCAGGGAGACAGGAGGGGAGGAGCCCGGGGAGACTGGTCTGGAGCTCTTAAGGAGCTCAGACAGCAGAGCAGCAGGACGACGTTCCTCCTCGAGCTGGAGGGTACAGGGGGGGAACGGCACCCAGCGAGCCAGGCCGGCCACCTGGATTCGCTCCCGACCTTGCCTGACTGGGGACTACCGAGCCCCGCTCCTTGAGGGGCTGGCCCCCTGGGCTGGGTCCCCAGGGGCTCCTGCCAGAGCCTCGGTGCCCCTCCATCTTTGGGGCGGCCGGGACGCCAGCCCCTCGCCACAGTGCTCCAAGGCACACCCCTGGAGCCAAGGGGCACCACTCTCGGCAGCCCCATTGCCGCAATGCCTGAACCCCGCCGGCAGAGACCACCGGGGGTCTTGACTGCTCGTTGCCGACACTCGCTCTGAACCCCTAGGAGGAAGGGGGGCCTGTGAGTGGAACAAGGCCCCCTGGAGGTGCTGCCCTGGTCCTAGGGGACTAGCCCCTCCCCATGAATGTGAAGGCTTTTACCCGAATAAACTTTGTACAAGGGAACCTTGCGCGCCTCCCACCTGCTTCTTTGCGACGCCCCCGACTTTGGACCCATCGTAACGTGAGTACCGACCCCCCCTGCTCCCGTGGCCGTCACGGATGACAAGACATACGGTTTCACCGAGAAGGCACTGGCACTTCCTCCGAGTGAAGAGGAGGAAGAGCCATGAGACAAAGACAAGCACACTGGTGGGGGCCCAACATCGCCCCCTCCGCAAAAGTATGTGAGGTAAGACGATGGCTGCCCTCTCCTCTAATCAGGATAGTCTCTGCCCCGACCACCGACTCTTCCCTCCCCTTGCCTGCTCTCTCCTCCCAGCCCTGACGTGCCGTTCTGAAAGAGCACTGCAGAGCATGGCAGTGAGAGGGGGGAAGGTAGGGGTGAAAGGGGTCGCGGCAAGACAAATGCAGAGGTGGCCAACATGCAGTGTGAGGCAGCCCCCCTCACTCCCCCAACACCCCCTTCACGGTTGTGCTGCTCCTGCTCCGTGTGCCGATCACATGCGCTATTCAGGCTGATCGTGGCAGTCACAGCAAACAGAGACAGAGGAGGCCGAGACGGCTGAGCCACCAGCCAGGACTGCATCCCACCGCCCCAGATCTGTGCACACAACGAACACCACAGCCCCAACCGTGCCCTCTTCAGCACAGCACTGACTGTTTCACTTGGCTGTTTTGGCGGGTGATATCAGTTCGCACCTTGCAGTCCATTTGCTTTCCTTTATTGAGACTGTCATGTGTGTTTTATGATGTGGTTGGTTTCTGCCAATTATAATTCATGTCTATTCAGGCGTGCCCCCACGGACTCCCCCGCAGGTACGGAAACTGCAGATACCACGAACACCTTGCCCCACGCCCATTAACTTGTTAAAAGGCCCAGCAACCAGGGCGTTTTCTTTAGGCAAAGTGCAATAAGTGTGTTGCATGCTCCTTCCTGCACGCGGAGCAGTTTAAAAAAACAGCGAGGGAAGCAAGGAGTTCCTGTTCTTTCCCTCTGTGTGTGTGTTTTTTTTAATGCTCCGTCTGCCAGAGGAAGAATGCACCATGCTTATCAGGCTTTGCTTAAAGAAGAGTCACCCTGGTAAGTGGGCATGGGGGGACAGCGCGGTGGGCTTGCATGTGACCCCTGACCCCCATGCAACCCACCCCGCCCATTAAATCATTTTAAAATGTTACCATGGCAAAAATGAGGCAGTGAGGGCATGTGATTGGAGATATACATCATTAACAAGCAATAAAATTATAGGCATAGCTTTAGAAATATCCTGCAGCAAGGGAAAAATTCAATAATCCTCCATTATGAGCCACCTTCAGCATTTGCTCTGGCAAAGGAACGGGGATCCCTCCAAAGCGGCAGAAGCCGCTGCCCCTCTTACGGAATGGGCTGTGATGCCAGCAGGGAGCTCCTTCCTTCCCCAAACCACAACAGGCCACGACAACTGCGTCCTTCAGACATCTGGACAGGGAAGCTTTAGATGCCTTATATGACCCTCAGAGGAACCCTGAAGCCTTGCAAACAGGGCGTCCGTCTTCCTTGGTACCCCTGGGTATGCTCAGTGTACCAACAGAGGGCTCTGTGCACATCCAGGGGGTGCCGTGCCCTTTCCTTGGAATGAACTGGGTTGGAACAAAAGGACAGAACACCAGGTTTACCTGGGGTAAGAATGCCGGATCAGCACGTAGCACTGCCCTGCCAATGCCCCCAATTCTGAGACCCTCCTAGCAGACGTCACTGCCACCAGAGACAATATTTCAGGACCCTCAACTCGGCCTTAGCCATGGGTTCCAATGGGGACCCCATGAGCGCTCTTAATACGTAGTTTAGATCCCAGCTGGGGAACCAGTGTACAACTGGGAGATTAAGCAGGACTACCCCTTTAAGGAACTGCTTAATAGGGACATGTTTTGAAATCCTATGGCCCAACCCGGCCCCCAGGGAATTGCTTATAGCCGCCACTTGCCTCTTAAGGGTATTGGTGCTCAGCCCCCTTTCCAGCCCCTCCTGAAGGAAATCTCACACACGACGGACCCCCCTGGGACTGGTAGCTAGTAGACCCCTCACAGCACGCCATTCTCTGAACCGCTTCCGTATGGCCCCAAACGCCTTCCTAGCAGAAGAAGGGCCTCTGGATGCCATCAGTGCTTGCGTGACTTCACCTGAATGCCCACCTCTGCTCAGCGCCTCCCTCTTGATGGCGTCAGCTGGAAAGACTCAGGGTGAGGTTGGGCCAGGGGACCCTGGCAGGCAGGCTCTCTGGGGAAGCTGCCACTTTTGCCCTCCCACTATGTCAATACTTCTGGGCTCCGTGGCCGCCTGGGCCCACGCAGGACTACCAGAATCGGCTCTCCCTGATCCCTTAACACTAGAGGAAGAAGATGAACTGGGGGAAAAGCACACAGGAGGCCGGAAGGACGCCGGATGGCACCCACTCCCTCTGTACTTGACCTTGCTAAGAACCTTGAGAACTGAGCATTTGCCTTTGATGCAGACAGTCGTTTTCACAAGTCCTGAGTCTTCTCATGACAAGCTGTGGGGTGGGTCAGGCGCGCAGCGCATGCGTGTGACTACAAACGGCCAAAATGGGAGGTGCAGGAGGAGTTGTTGTTTCACACTTAACCTTAATGTTCCGATGTTCCGGCAGGCCAGAGATCCGCTGCTGACAGTGCTTCACCCCTAACCGGCTGCCGTGAGAAAATCACCCCACCCCGCCGTTCACATCACAACTGAATTGAAGAACGGAAGGGAGAAAAATAGTCACGGCCGCAACACATCATTCATTCAGTGACACCCATTTTCCACCAAAGCTGGGCTGACCTGCAGCTGGTACACGAACGAGCATGCACAGCTGCAGGGAACCTTTGGCTCCATACGAAACTAGCCGCCGCAATGAAAACTCCTTCTCCCCTATGCTGCTAAGCAATGTTTTTCTATGGCCTCCTCCCCCTCTCCCCTCCCTTCCTCAGACCCAGAACTCAGACTGCTCTTTCATCCAATCGAGGGTCCAAACCTTCGGAGATGGACAAGACAACTCCGCTCCAGCCTCCTCCCCCTTCAGCTGACTGGCCGTGCCTTCCTCCGCCCAGATCATGTGCTCCTTCCTCCTCCCCACACCTTGTGCTCACTACCCAAAACTGAAAGAGATACATTTTCAAACTACTTCGCCACAACTTTCCAACTCTCCTCCACAACTCCTTGCGCCTGTTGTTCTGGCTGGAAGGAATGAAATTATCGTTGGTTGTGCTAACTTTGTGGCACTTCCCAGATCTCCGAAAGAGTTCTTTCTGACACAGAAGCCACAACAAAGTAATGAAGCACATGCATTGATTTGAGCTGCCGGAATTGCTGACTCATTGATAGTCAGAGGCCAAATTAGCAAGTAAGAGTGAGAGTTAATGACTCGCTGACTCCAGTCAGATGAGAGTCAGCCCAAAACATCAAAACTCGAGTTCAAGTCACAAGTCACAAGTTTTTTTTACAATACTGGATTCACAGTTCCAGGTGAGTTGCATACATCAGTCAAGTCAAGGAGACTCGACTCAAGACTCACCACAGTGGCTCCCCGATTCCCAGCAAAGTCACAAAAAATTCTGGGAACACCTTCTTGCTCTCACAGGTATAATGAGTAACCTCTGCAGTAGACTGAGTCCAACTTTTCATCTCACTGGGGGGGGGGGTCCCTCATGTTTCTGAAACAATTTCCTGCATTCAAGTCTCTCAGGAATTGAGGTTCCCCTCCTTAATTAATGCTGAATTTGTAAATTTCATCCATGCTCTGATATACACTAATATGTTTCATTTTGCACATTCTTATACCGCCCTTCATCCAAGCAGCTCAGGGTGGTGTGCCTGGGTCCGCCTGTCTTTTTGTTCTCACAACAGTCCTGTGAGGTAGACGAGGCTGAGAGACAGAGGCAGGGCCAAGGTCACCCGGGAAGCTTCACAGATGAGTAAGAACTTGGACCTGGATCTCCTAGGTTTAATTTCAGCACCAGGGTCACCACGCCATCCTGGCTCGCTCTCAAGCACACACCTACTCTCCCAGTACATCTACTCCAGTTTACGACAGAGAGAGAGAGAGAGAGAGAGAGAGAGAGAGAGAGAGAGAGAGAGAGAGAGAGAGAGAGAGAGAGAGAGAGAGAGAGATGCTTCCTTGGAGCAGTTTGCCTCTTCAGATTAAAAAAATAATAATTTCTTATTTTAAAAAAACAGGAGAAAATGTTAACATGGTTAGTAGAGGAATCAGTATTTTTTAAATGTTATCTAATATTTCAGTAATGAAAGATTATGATGGTAGCTAGGTGGAGGAAAACCATGAAACTTTGCTTCAGATCATCACATAAAACCTTGCACTATTTTAATAGAGTAAAGTAGAGAGGAGGTTTACAGAAAAATAATTTGAACCCAAACGGTTAAGTCACATGTACAGGTGTGCCCCAGTATCCACTGACTCTGTATCCATGGTTTCAGTTATCCACGGATATAATGGATACTGGGATGCCTATCAAAAAGATAGAGGAGCATTAAACAATTTTTTTACAAATTTTTTGTTGCAGCAAAACCGCTGATTCTTCCCCTCTTTAAAGAGGCACCTGCAGCACCCACAGTTTCAGGCATCCACGGTGGGGTCCGGCACGGAGTCCCATCGGATGCAGACCGGGACACGGCTGTACTCACAAAAGCTTCCAGCCATGTGTCCTTTTCATAGACACACAAAGTGTAACAGTAAAAGCGGTCAACACTGCTAACGTATAAAATGCAATGGGAGGACAATGGTAGTCAGCTCAATTTTTTTAAAAAAACCCTTTTTAAAACAATAAATGCAGGCCTGCGTGCAAGTGAGTTCTGGCTATGGACCACCCACAGTGGGGACCAAATACTCAACCCCTCCGCAACCCCCCGGCCATGGAATTAGGCCATTTTGTACCCCTTCCATGCTGTTTGCAACACTACAAATGTCATTGAAATAGAGAAAAAAATATTAATACTGAATGATAAGCTAGTATAGAGCAAGCCATTGGAAGGGCAAGTCTTTGGCTGCTTCTCCTTTCTTTGCAGCTGAGAGAAGCCCCTGGGCTTCTCCGCTTTTGGGTTCAGCCTCTCTTGCTCCAACAGTCCAGTCAATATGTCATCAGACTCTTGAAAAATTCTTCCAAAGGTCCGTCAACTGTTCTTGTCAGTACTAGGTGTACTGATTGACAGAAAAAAAACTTACCAAAACTGGACAACCGGAAGTGGGTTATTTTCAAGATGGCAGCCGCAAACCATGAAAATCAGCCAAAATCATGTAACTGTGTTATTTTTAAGCTTAGAACCCGTTTTTTTCAAACTCAAGTGTTTTTTGTGGTCAAGTGATTCATTTTAACCAAAAAATTGGTCCATGGGTTGAAGATTGGATTCCAATGTAATGAGCATTGTAGGTACAACACCAGTTATAACAAATATTAAGTTGTATGTTTTTATTATCGTAATACATTTGAACTAAACTGTATACATTTGTTTTAAACTACATATTCAACAAAGTACCCTTTAAACTAGGTTAAGAAAAGTGCAGTATTTTGTGGGGGGGAAAAGTAACTCCTTACTTTTCTACTAAAATCAAACAGATAGGTATTGGGTTGGACCTATTGGGTGCAGTGCCCCAACTAGAGGCCTTTTGCATCATCAAGCGAAGGTTCCTAGATATCCAATCCCAAGAGCTTTTGAGCTCGGCTAATACAGCCTGCTCGCCTTTGAACTTGCAAATCCCCATTGTAGTAGGGAAAATCCCAAATTACTTGTCCTTGCTAACTGAACCGAAAGAAAGAAGAGCCTTTCGCTCGCCCGTTGCAATGTTATACCATCTGCAGTCTTGTGGGGCAGGATCAGAGGGAAACCATACACTGACAGGACCTGCCCTTGCTCTTTGGGGGTGACTGAATCTGTGGCCCCCCTCCTCTTCCACTGCCCTCTTCACGCTGAGGCCAGGAATAACCTACTAGCCTCAATTCTATCGAGGAGGCAACAGTTAGCGGAAGGGGAGTGGATAAAAATTCTCCTGGCAACGTCAGACCCGGAACTGTTAAAGCAGGTAGCAGCCTTTCTAAATATCATTGTGCAGACTAACATTAGTTGTGAGTCTACTCCGGAGAGCTAACTTGCTTTTAAATGATGTCTTGTGTGCATCCCTGTTATATGCCAATAAAGGTATTCTGAATCTGACAGGATTGTAATCATGGGGGACTTCAATTATCCTCATATCGACTGGGTCAACTAGTGCTCTGGTCAAGAAAGAGAGACCGGATTCCTTGATGTGCTAAATGACTGTGCCTTAGAGCAGCTAGTCATGGAGCCGATCAGAGGACAGGCGACTTTGGATTTAATATTGTGTGGTACTCGGGACCTAGTTAAGGATGTCAGTGTTACTGAGCCATTGGGGAACAGTGACCATGCTGCGATTGGTTTTGCCATGCATGTCCAGGAAAGAGTGCAGAGCAAATCTGACACAAGAACCCTTGACTTTCGAAGGGCAGATTTCCCTCAGATGAGGAGGCTAGTTAGAAAGAAATTGAAAGGGAAGGTAAAAGGAGTCCAATCCCTCCAGGCTGCATGGAGGCTGTTTAAAATAACAGTAGTAGAGGCCCAGCGGAAGTGTATACCGCAAAGAAAGAAGGGCTCAACAAGGTCCAGGAGGGTGCCTGCATGGCTGACAAACAAAGTTAGAGAAGCTTCTTTCCGTAAATGGAAGTCTTGCCCCAGTGAGGAGAATAAAAAAAGAACATAAATTCTGGCAAAAGACAAGTAAGAAGGTGATACGGGAGGCCAAGAAAGAGTTTGAGGAACGCATGTCTAGCAACATAAAGGGGAATAATAAAAGCTTCTTCAAATATGTTAGAAGCAGGAAACCTGCCAGAGAGGCGGTTGGCCCGCTGCATGGTGAGGGAGGGAAAGAGGAGATAAAAGGGGACTTGGAGATTGCAGAGAAATTAAGTGAATTCTTTGCGTCGGTCTTCACAGCAGAACATGGGCAGATACCGCAGCCCGAACAGCCCTTCCTAACTAAGGAATTAAAGCAGATAATAGTTAATAAAGATGTTTTAGATCAAATTGATGAACTACATATAAATAAGTCACCAGGCCCAGATGGTATACACCCAAGAGGTCTTAAGGAACTAAAGAACGAAGTTGCTGACCTCTTAACTAAAGTATGCAATTTGTCCCTTCAAATGGCCACAGTATCAGAGGATTGGAGGATAGCCAATGTCACACCAATCTTTAAAAAAAGGAGAAGGGGGGACCCTGGAAACTACAGGCCGGTCAGCCTAACGTCTGTTCCAGGTAAGATGGTGGAAAGCCTCATCAAAGATAAAATCCTGAAATGCGTAGAGGAACAAGTACTGCTGAAGGAAAGTCAGCATGGCTTCTGTAAGGGTAAGTCTTGCCTCAGGAACCTTTTGGAATTCTTTGAAAAGGTCAATAGGCACGTGGATGTGGGTGAACCTGTGGATATCATATACCTGGATTTTCAGAAGGCGTTTGACACACTCCCCCACCAAAGGCTGCTGAAGAAACTTCACAGTCAGGGAATAAGAGGGCAGGTCCTGTTATGGATCCAGAAGTGGTTGAGGGCCAGGAAACAGAGAGTGGGGGTCAATGGGCAATTTTCACAATGGGGAGAGGTGAAAAGTGGAGTGCCCCAGGGATCTGTCTTTCAACTTATTCATAAATGACCTGGAGACAGGGATAAGCAGCGAGGTGGCCAAGTTTGCAGATAAGATGACACAAAACCTTTCCGGGTGGTGAAAACCAGAAAGGATTGTAAAGAGCTCCAGAAGGATCTCTCCACGTTGGGGGAATGGGCAGCCAAATGGCAGGTGCGTTTCAACGAAGACAAATGTAAAGTGATGCACATTGGGGCAAAAAAACAAAACTTCAACTATAGGCGAATGGGTTCTGAGCTGTCTGTGACAGCTCAGGAGAGAGATCTTGGGGTGCTGGTGGACAATTCAATGAAGGTATTGACCCAGTGTGTGCCAGCAATTAAGGAGGCCAATTCCATGCTTGGGGTCATTAAAAAAGGGGTTGAGAATAAAACAGCCAATATTATCATGCCATTGTACAAATCGATGGTAAGGCCGCACCTGGAATATTGTGTACAGTTCTGGTCGCCACACCTCAAAAAGGACCTAGTGGAGCTGGAAAAGGTGCAGAAGAGAGCGACAAAAATGATTGCGGGCTGGGGCACCTCCCTTATGAAGAAAGACTGCAGCGTTTGGGGCTCTTCAGTCTAGAAAAAAGGCGCCTGAGGGGGGACATGATTGAGACATACAAAATTATGCACGGACAGAGTCGATAAAGGGATGTTCTTTTCCCTCTCTCAGAACACCAGAACCAGGGGGCATCCGCTAAAACTCAGGGTTGGGAGAGTTAAAACAGATAAAAGGAAGTACTTTTTTACCCAGCGGGTAGTTAATTTGTGGAACTCTTTGCCACAGGAGGTGGTGATGGCATCTGGTCTTGATGCCTTTAAGAGGGGATTGGATGGATTTCTGGAGGAAAGGTCCATTGTGGAATATAGGCAATGATGGATTGTGCAACCTCCTTACATTAGTAGTAGGCTACTTCAGAGTACCGGGTGCAAGGGAGTGGCAACAGGATGCAAGCATCTTGTTGTCTCATGCCTCCCTGGGGCACCTGGTGGGCCGCTGTGAGATACAGGAAGCTGGACTAGGTGGGCCTTTGGCCTGATCCAGCAGGGCTCTTCTTACGTTCTTATGGCCGGTGCCTACTGACTGGACAGCTAATTCTGCCTATCTAAGTAAAGGAACGGAGCGGTCAGGTGGGTTTCACTTCTCCAATCAGGAATCTTTAGGACATCATCAAACTGAGGTAACTTTAGTTCAAACACAGGGATACTCATGTGTGTCTCTGCCAGACTGCAGTCTTCCATCACTGAAAGCCACCGTAAAGTATGTTTGGACCACTCTTGGAGTCAGAGAGGCCAGCAACAGACGTGCGCCATCCCCCCCCCCGACTCCAAGAGTGGTCCAAACGCACTTTACGGTGGCCCAGATGCCGGCCAGATTATGCTGGCCTAACTATGCCGGCCTAACTGCAGGTCAGGACTGCACTCTGGGGCTCACATGAATTTGGAAACAAGCTGAAACTGAGCTGACCCAAGCCATGCAGACTGCCCCCCCCCAATCTTTGTAACCCAGAGTCAAATGATTAGGGAAGACCACTTATCTGAATAAGATCAAATAGGAGCAAACTAGTCAGAACCACAGCTATTAGCTGGCAGAGAGCTCCAAGTCGGGGTGAACGGACATTAACCTGGGAATCTGTGGCAAAGCTGATGAGGACTGTCAGCTGGGTCTCTTTACAGGGTGGCTCTCTGGAGGCCTGAGGGTGTGGCAACACAGCTTCTGCGTTTGACTCAACAAATCATTTTACATGAAAGGGGCGAGGAGAGGAGCCAGCGCAGACCTGGCGTTTTGGGGCCATTTCTCAATCTACTTATTCCCTTCTCTGTCAGGCTGGGCTCTGAAAGGACACTGCAGAAAGCAACTGCAGAGAGTCTAAGCACGCCCAATGCTGCAAGAGTCATTAAACAGAACTGACGCAAAGCAGAGCACGTGGAGGGTGTCACAAGCACTGCAGGGTCCTGGGGCCACCCTGAGGAGAGATTTCTGCAACCTGGCCTCAAAAAGTCAGTTTTCAGGCTAAGTGCAGGAGACACAGAAATAGTTTTCTGGAGGAAAAGTCCATCGTGGGCTAGAGGCCATGATGGGTGGTGCAACCTCCTTACATTAGTAGCAGGCTACTTCAGAGTACCGGGTGTAAGGGAGTGGCAACGAGATCCAGGTACCTAGTTGTCTTGTGTTCTCCCTGAGGCATCTGGTGGGCCACTGTGAGATATAGGAAGTTGGACTATATGGACCTTTGGCCTGATTCAGAAGGGCTCTTCTTACGTTCTTATGTACACCTAGACAAATGTCTGGCTGATACTCCGCACATGCACACAGCAGTGGTGTGCAGCTGCCTTTTAAAATCAGGTGCTCAAAGGTTGAAGAGGTGCCTTATCACAAAGAAAGAGCAGGATCAAACATTGGCTGCACTCCCGGAAGATAGAAAACACTGTCTGTAAAGAAGTAAGCAGAGTTGAGGGTAGGTCTTTTTCATCTCTTTTTGGCCTATTGTTAGGCTCTATGACTCCAGCCTTTTTGATTAAGTCTCTCTCTCTCTCTCTCTCTCTCTCTCTCTCTCTCTCTCTCACACACACACACACACACGCACACGCACACGCACACGCACACGCACACGCACACGCACACGCACGCACGCACGCACGCACGCACGCACATTGCATCCTATGGCAAAAAATCCTTACGACACGCAGAGCTCTCAATGGCTAAGTCACTGGGGACAAATGCATTGCAAAAGCTGCCAATCTCATGACTGTCAGCTCATCTTGGCCTGGCTTTTAACTCTTTGCCTCAAGCTAAGCACATTACTGAACAGCTTTTCAGAATTTTTTTTTAGGGAGGGGAATCAAGACTTTCTTTTAAGACTAATCAGGATCACTTTTAGGGCAGGGATTCCCAAACTGTGTGCCAGAGTGTCTAAGGACTCTGTAGCAAACTCACAGGGGTATGGGGGCGGGGGCTGCACGGGCACGAACATGCCCTTGCCCTGGGGAGGCTCCTGTGGCCTGCTAAGCCGCGCTGGGTACAGTGCAGGCCCACCGGCCTGCCTGTTCCAGCGCCATTTGGGATTGAGCCCACAATCATACGGGCAGGCATCTTTTCCCCGAATTACTGCGGGTCTGTTACTGATAAACCCGGCGGGGGGGGGGCAGAGAATGCAGTGGTGCAAAGCAACTACATGGTCAAGAAATAGTGACATGTAGTGGACACATAATGGTCCCAGCAACTGACCTACAGCGGTTCTGGGACAACACAGCAGTGGAAATTGCTACCGTGAGAGAAGCAAACAAAGGCAAGCAGGAGCTGCGATGCTCATCCTATGACTGCTGAGACACAATCCTTGCATCTTGATGGTGATTCATGCTAAGTGATGCCACCACCAACCACCTAAGCACTGTGCTTTGTCTAGCCAAATGCCTCCATTTCTGCAACCAGGAAAAACCTTTCTAGGTCCCTGTTCGTGAATCGCACTTTCCTTCTGAAATAATTGCAGTAATGAATGACCAGGATTTTGAAAGACATGCAGGTTTCTAGAGCCAAAAGGGGTGTGTTCTTACCAGCCAGTCATGCTGAAGTCTCTGTAAAGCATTCTTTTACCAACTTCTTTACGCTGAACCCTCCTTGGAAACTCCAAGTGTGTAAACTCATTTCCCAGCAAGTGGGGCTGCATATATGCCTATAGGTTTAAGATAAAGAAAAAAGAACCACACACAGAACACAATGACACTTTTGAGGAGACACCTTTGGACTCTTGTATTTTTTTCCCCCACTGTAACATTTAAGGCATGACACCCACTTCAAACAGATATTATCACATAAATAAGTCTACAATTAGAAGCTGTAACCACTGCAGAATAAAAGCAAAATGCCTGGTGCTTGTCTTCTACTCAGTGTGTCAAATCTCAAGGCTACGTCTCGACAGTCTTCAGTACAGGGACAAACAGGAACAAAGGGCAAGTCTGTCTGTGACGAGGACACCTTGGTGCATCAGGTGCTCCATGTCAGGAGATGGGCAGGGATCTGAGGCGGCAACAGGGTAAGGAAAGCAGGAACCTTGGAAAGGGAGGATTGAAATTGTTCAATGGAAGGAAGGGAGGAAGGAAGAGCCTACTGTCTGTAAAGTAAGCCAATGTAGCGTTCTGTATACAGTTTGAGGGACGTGGTGGCGCTGCAGCTTAAACCACTGAACTGCTGACTGGAAGGTTGGCAGTTCAAGACCACGTGACGGAGTGAGCTCCCCATCGCTCATCCCAGCTCCTGCCAACCTAGCTGTTTGAAAGCACGTTAAGTGTGAGTAGATAAATAGGTATCACTTCAGTGGGAAGGTAATGGCATTCCTTCATGCCGGCCACATGACCACAGAAGCTTGTCCTTGGACAAACGCCGGCTCTACAGGCTTTGAAACGGAGATGAGCACCGCCCCCTACAGTCGGTCACGACTAGACCATTCGGTCGTGGGGAAACCTTTACCTTTTTTACCTTTGTCCAGTTATAAATCCAGTATGAATCAAGGATTTTTATCATTTAATGTATCTGTGGATTTATCTGAAGAAATATAAATTTATTCCACCTCTTCACCCCTGAAGGAGCTCCCAAAGCAGCTCACAAGACAATTAAAATACAATAAAACATAAACAAACTCAATCAAAACACCAAGAAGAAACTGCAAAAAGAGAAGGAAAACAAACATACTGAATAGGGCAAAAACGAATTAAGCACCTGTCCAAATAAGAAACTCACACCTGTGGAAATAAGAAAGCCCAAAGACATCAGGAAGGGCGACCAGGAGCCCCCTGAGAGTCCCGGAGCCGGGGGGCCACGACTGGCCAGGCCTCGTCACAAGCACTCCCCAGAGGGGGCGCACAGCAGGGCCTCGGCGGCAGGCAAATTCACAGAGGGGGGAGCGTCTCTGGCTCCCCTGGGCCCAGGTGGTTGCGGGCTTCAGAGATTAGAAGTCACACCCTGAGTAGGCTCCCACACCAAGGTCCCAACGAGGACATGTGGCAGATTCCACCATCCAAGTAGCCAGAACTCCTGACCTTGTGAAGAAGCCAGGTAAGAAGCACTCAGGTGGGCAGGAAGTCAGCCACAAACCTCCAAGGGCTTGTCCACGTCACCAGGCTGAATAAGCGGGAAACCGTCCATTCAAGCCGGACACGCAAACGCCACAGGCACATCCGCAGAAGCCGGCCTCCGTCTGGAGTCCAGGTCAGAACGGGTTTGAGCAACTTTATCAGCAAAGTGCTTTTATTTGCAAAGGGCTGCAGCCCAGGCAGGCTCTGGAGTCCGCTGGGGCTCCACTCCAGACCCACCTGAGCCAGTGGATATGGGGACACCTTTTTAAAGAGAGAACACCAGTGGTTTTGCTGCAACCAAGTAAAGAAAGATTTGTTTAATGTTCCTCTATCTTTTTAACAGGCGTCCCAGTATCCGTGGATACCAAACCAGTGGAAGCCAGGCCATGCCTGAATGACTGGTGGCGCCTCCTCACCTCCTACTGGACTAGGATATAAAACATTCTCAATCAGCGCTTGTGCACTGGGGGAGGGGCCAAGATGGCTGCCGGAGCACCAGCGCTGTAAAGTGCGCTGGCTTCACTTCTTTATTTATCCCGCCCTGCTTACCAGAAAGATTTATTACTTGTGGGGGAGAGGTTATTTGACCCAAGGAACCGATGATACGATATTGTTTACCTTTCTTATCTCTGCGAATGAGGATGTATGAGGATTTCACGCCGACTTAATGACGGGGAAAAGAAGGAGGCCTAGACATATTCCAGATTCCAGCAACTCCCCTCTAAAAGCTGCCAACAAACTCTGCCTGGGAGATTTCCCAGCTTGGTCAAGTGCCGTGGGTGAGCTGATTAACCTTGCTTCTCCGGTTAAACTTATCTCTGCCCAGGACTCTGATGAGCTGAAAGACTTCCGGTCTCCTTTATCTTTATCTCGCCCAACTTGTTTAGAAGATGCCAACTCCCCTACGGCCTATGTTGAGAGCTCAGCAGAGGAGCTCAACTGTGACCATCTATTGACTATTTTGGCCCAGTTTTGCATAGCAGTTGGCGATACAATTATTTTTGTCTCTAAACAATTGAATGCTGTGTCCAAATGACTGGATGGGGTACATCGGGCCCTTTGCAGGGAGCTGAACGGGATTTTCTTTGGATTTCATCGGCCCGGGAGAGAAGCCTCCATGACACAGCGCCCCTGAAAAGTTCCTGTTGTCTGGCTGTGACCCAGTTGGTTTTGGAAATTGGTCCTACTTTGCTTAATTGAGGCAAATGGGTAAACAAATTTAGGATCCGTGAATCCATCTCCAAGCTCCTTGGCCTTCATACTGCTACTGTCGATTTAAAGGCAGTGGAATATCTTCCTTTCTATATGTCTGCAACTCATGTGCTCCTAAAGTTCAACTCTGGCCGAATACCTAGGCTGCTCTTCGAAAGGAAATGCCTACTGAACAGTTTTAAATTAATACCGAGACGGGTTTTCCAGGATTTTATTATTAAACCGTTGTTGCCAAGGAGACCCCTTGGATTAAGGAAAACTGGCCTGACTTCCTCTTTCCCCATCACTTCAGTTGAGGACTGGCCTTCCCAGCCTTGTCTGTTAACCCATGGATGTGAGGGTGGTAGAGGAGGTGGGGCTGGTGTTTGTTCTCCCCTCAGAGAATCTCTCTGAGGTGAATGAAGACATCTCTCTGTTAGAAAACTGTCTTCATCAATTGAAGTCTGCCTTCTCCGTATTACCCACCCCGCAACGGTCCAAGGATACTACTCCTGCGGCTGGGCCTAAGACCAACGTAGACAATGGGGGTGATTCCCCCCCCCGCTTCAGTCTGCCTCTGTCCTTAAACCTGCCCACGTGTGTTGTCCTCCTTGTAGTTCTGCTCCCCTAATACCTTGCGAGGCAGCAGCCTCTAAATGGGGAGCCAGTGAGCGTCTGGAGGCACTGATTAATCAGCGTGTGACTGCTGCCGAGCAACTTTCTCATTCTGAACAGCAAAGAGTGGCTGAGACGTTGGGAGAAGCCAGAGATGAATTACTTGGAAATACCAAAAAAGTACAGATCCCCCACCCCCCAAGAGGACAAGTTATGGCTCTGAGTGTTCAAGTGGCTCTTCTCCTAGTTCAGGGTATCTTGGATCCCCACTTGACTTAGATTATTGTGATGTTTCTTATGCTTGTCAATCCTTGATTTAACCTCTCGTACCCCCCCCCATGTTCCCTTATCCCCTTCCTGTGGTGTGGTCAGACATACACAGCGGGGTGCTAACAGAAGCTCGATTTAATATTTTTCCTTCTGCGGTGCATGCAGGTTGTTTTTTTAAACATCCCTCGTGATGATCGGCTTTGTTTCTTCTGTCATTTGGTGCTGGATACCCTGGATCATATTTTATTTTGCTGTCCGGCTCACCAATCTCTCCAGAAGTTATACCTTGAACCTTGGTTGTCCCTTTTTCCTAACTCTCTTTCTTTTTTCTTGAGTGATCATTTTCCATCAATCACTGCCGCTGTAGCTGGGTTTTTATTAGAGATCTCCAAATTAACTATTCTCCTCTGATTTCGCACTTTGCTTTGATCCTGTTTACTTTCTCTTTAAGTTTTACTACCTACTTTGAACCTTGAACCTGATGGAATTATTACTGTGTTGTGTTTATATATGCCATTAAAGGTTTGAAACTTTAATGACACAGGGGGGTGTTTTTACCTTAGTTGATGCCCAGGCTCAAACTATTTCCCCTCTGACTTATGATTTTATTAACTCTGTGGAGAACTTGTAGGCCGATTAAATGAGACTCTGCTAAGTTTGTCAGCCAGACAGTTCTCTTCTCAAATTGTATATTGTCAGTAGGGGTATTTCTGTGAACGACTGTGTCTTCCATGAGTTTTAAAGTCACATGTGTTATCATTGTGGTGTAAATAAATTACTGTTAAAGTTAAATTACTCGGCTGCCCCTTGGGAGCCCTTCTGATCCTTTTGGAATCTGGCCCTTAGATAGTCGTCCCAGTGATCCTGTGGCATTGAGTCCTACACTCGCCACTTCTCACTCAACCCTCTCTGTTGGCTGATTTTTGTCTAATCTCTTTTTGAACTGACCTCAAGGAATGGTGGGTGCCTTATAACCCAGATTTAATGTGGACCCTTTTTAAGTGTCCCAAGAAGGTACAGTAAGTTCCCCCTTTTTTTCCTTTGGGCCACTATTCCCTATATCTTACGGATGTTGTAGAGTCCTTTTTCCATTTTCTTGCTCCTTTTTACTGTGCCTTCTATGTGTAATCTTGAGTTTGTCTTGGATTCTGGCTTATTTGTCCATATGCTTATTTTGTGCATTTGTGACGCATTTATGTTGTTGTTGTTCAGTCGCTAAGTTGTGTCCGACTCTTTGCGACCCCATGGACCACAGCACGCCAGGCCTCCCTGTCCTCCACTAGCTTCCTGAGTTCACCCAATTTCATGTTCATTGCTTCGGTGACACTCTCTAACCATCTCATCCTCTGCCGCCCCCTTCTCCTTCAATCTTTCCCAGCATGAGGGTCTTTTCTAAAGAGTCCTCTCTTCTCATGAGGTGGCCAAAGTACTTGAGCTTCAGCTTCAGAATTTGTCCTTCCAGGGAGCAATCAGGTTTGACTTCCTGGAGGATTGACCGATTGGATCTCCTTGCAGTCCAGGGGACTCGCAGGAGTCTTCTCCAACACCGTAATTCGAAAGCATCTATTCTTCGGCGCTCCCCCTTTCTTATGGTCCAGCTCTCACAGCCATACATGGCTACTGGGAAAACCATCACTTTGACTAGGCGAACCTTTGCTGTCAGGGTGATGTCTCGGCTTTTGATTAAGTTGTCTAGGTTTGCCATAGCTTTTCTCCCAAGAAGTAAACGTCTTTTAATTTCATGGCTGCAGTCACCATCTGCTGTGATCTTGGAGCCCAGGAAAATAAAGTCTGTCACTGCTTCCACTTCTTCCCCTTCTATTTGCCAGGAAGTGATGGGAGTGGTGGCCATGATCTTAGTTTTTTTAATGTTGAGCTTCAAACCAATTTTGGCACTTTCCTCTTTCACCCTCATCAGAAGGTTCTTGAGGTCTTCCTCACTTTCTGCCATTAGAGTGGTATCGTCGGCATATCTGAGGTTGTTGATATTTCTCCCAGCAATCTTGATTCCAGCTTTGAATCATCCAGCCCTGCCTTCCCCATGATGTACTCTGCATCATGTACATAAGATTATATTTAAGAATTACATTTTGAGTAATTGAGCTGACGCATCTTGTACTGGTCTAAGACCGTAATAAACTAAATTCTAATCAATTGAATAAGTTCCCCTGGATGGCACCATCAAGGGGGGGGGCTGTCCATCTTCACCCCAGCACTGTGTCTTTTCTAGCGGCTGTTGCTGGGGGTGCTCTGCATTTTTTTAGATTGTGAGCCCTTTGGGACAGGGAGCCATTTAACTTTATTATTACTATTTGCCTGTAAACCGCTTTGTGAACTTTGTGTTGAAAAGCGGTATATAAATACTATTTGATTGACTGACTGACTGACTGACTGACTGACTGACTGACTGACTGACTGA
>JAJKFI010000151.1:52917-72922 GCA_029204185.1 Lerista edwardsae | reverse complement strand
TGACTGACTGACTGACTGACTGACTGACTGACTGACTGACTGACTGACTGACTGACTGACTGACTGACGGCACCAAGGTGACACAATGATGGCTGACAATTACAATTTCTTTGCTGCCGTCACTGGAACAGGGTGACATGGGCAACATCCATGCTGAGACAGATTCATCACGAGTCTTCCTCCAATAGCATTCTAGCTGTTATCCCAACAGGTTCATCACGCTCAGCTCCCAGGAAGCCATGGAGCTCTGTCTCTGCCTCAAAGCAGAGCTTATCCAGGAGAAATCGTATCAGCCACCCAAGTCGTTCCCCATTCCAGAGGTCAGCCGTGACTCCACAGCCCTGCCAGGCGCGACACACCATCAGAGAACGGCAAGATGGCAACGTACCTCTCAACACTGCTGTTCCCGGCTGCTCACTGCTCTCAGGCCCAAACTCAGCCATTCTGTGACTATGATATTTGTAAGCAGGCCACTCCTTAGGACTTCCAGGTACGTGGACTCAGGATTGTGCAAGCACCTTCAAATCCCACCTTATGCCCATTCTCACTTGCACCCAGACTGGCACACAGACATTTCAGTTTCAGCCTCCTCTGCCTCACTCTCACTCACACACCCCTGCTACGTGATTTGGGCTGCAATCCTACACACAATTTCCTGGGAATAAACACAGTGGGACAGGAATCAGAGTAGACAGGTACTGGATGATCTTGATAGGATCGTCCTGGTTGGAAAGCTGGAGGGGGAAGGAAATGGAGACAAACGGGGCAGCCAAGAGTGAATGGAGAAGGAAAGCAGGGAGGTGCCAGGGCCTCTGCCCCACTGTCTCTGCCGGGGCCGCCGTCCCATTACTTTCCTTGGAGCAAGCCCCACTGAACAGAACGGGCGTTAATTCCGCGTAGGCATGGATCAAATGGAGTCAAAGCAGCCTTTGGCCTCTGAGCCCAACCCCACCTCTCTCTTTGGGCCCACCTCTTTTTATTTTGGGGGGAAGGAGGTGGAAGTTGCCTTTTGTCTGTTGCGGGAATTGGACAAAGCTGTTTTGTCCGGTGAAGCTTTAGCTCTTTGCGTACACACAGCAAAGGCACCCAGAGCCTGTGCGATCCCCCACTCCAACCACCCCCAAGTACCGTATTTCCCCAAGTATAAGGCGCACCAAAGTATAAGATGCACCATAATTTTGGGGCCAGAAATTTGAAAAATACATTTTTGGGGCCGGCTGCTCTTTAAGGCAAGTGGGAGCACGGAGAACGCTGCGTTCTCCGTGCTTCCGATTGCCTTAAGAGCCGCCAGCCTCCGGCCGGCTCTTTAAGGCAAGAGCCGGCGGGAGGCCAGTGGCTCTTAAGGCAAGTGGGAGCACGGCGTTCTCCATGCTCCCGCTTGCCTTAAAGAGCCGGCGGGAGCGCTGCCCTCCCTTCTCCGTGCTCCTGCCGGCTCTTTAAGGCAAGCGGGAGCATGGAGAACGCAGCGCTACCCAGCACACCACTTGAATAAGACGCACCCAATTTTTAGCCCCCGGTTTTTTGGGATAAAGATGTGTCTTATACTTGGGGAAATACGGTATTTAGCCACGTTGGAAAGTGGCTCTCTGGGGGGAAGGAGCCAGAGACTTGAACATGGCAGTCGCTTTTTATGAGTGGCTGGGGCTTGTGTTCTTTCCTGAATCTCTGCAAGGGGTTCAGGCCCAACTCCAGTAGTAGAACTGGGTTGGGGGTAAGCATTAACATCTAGCCTCTGGATAGTGGCCAACTCCGGAGGTGAATGATGTTTGCTTGTGCCTGGGAGCAGAAGAGACTCTGCCTTCTGGCAGACCGTGTGGACGGTCTCTGACTTGGAGAGTGACAACACCGGAGAGAGAATGATGGATTACAGCCTGGAAGGTCTTCAGAAGTCCCCCTAATGAAGACAATCGTGTGGGAAGAAGAAGTGGCGTGTAGGCGTAAATGTTTAACATCTTGGCGTGAAGTGCACTGGAGAGTTGGCTGCGGGCCAGTGAGGTCAGTGGAATTAAACCTGCTTAATCTTCAACACAAGATATCCACTGAAGTGCATTGCTGTTTTTTTCTGCTTCTGTTTCTATTTTCTTTTCTAAATGCTTTGATGTGACGTGGGAAGCTGAAGTATGGAATAAAAAAGTACTCTGTTTTATGCTGAATTTTTTGCTGCGTAGCAGTCTAAACATGGCGTCGAGAGGCGGCAAAGATTTATAATTGGAGCTCATTTATTTGAAAACGGACAGTCCTATTTGCAGATCAAGAGGATTTATTAATGAGATAAGAGAACACAAAAATAGGGAGTATTTTGATTTGTATGTTTAAAGAAAGCTTGAATTTTTTACTGCGTAATTGAGTCAACATGGCGTTAATGAGAAGGAAACCGACAGATCTACAATCAAGAGTTGAAAGATGTTTGAAGCATGTTCAAGGACTTGGAGAAATGAACTTTGTGGAAGGACAAGAGGAATGTATTTTTGAAGATGGACAGCCCTGTCTGAATTAACAAGATTTAAGAGAAAGAGACTATGAACAAGATATTTTTTTATGGTCTGCTGACAAATACAGTGAGAGTGTTTATTGTCAGCAGGCTCCCCTCTAGTGGCAGGAGAGGGCAAGGTTTTGACCAGATGTTAATTTTTAATGATTTGTATAATTTTTGGCTTTTTATAATAAATGGGCGGGGGGAATTTGAGTAATGAAATTTATGATTTAAAAATTGAATTAATGGTATAAATAGAAATGAGGATTAAAAGGTGACAAAGTTCATTCCTTCCTGTGAGATTTGTGATAGAAAGAAATGGTTAGCATTGAGCCTTGATCTGAAAAGCGATAATTGTAGGCTTGTAATTTTGCGTCAGATTATATAACTAAGCGATCATTTTCTTTTTTCTTTTTTAACAAAGGTACGTGATAACTCAAGCTTACATTAAGATATGATTTTAGAAAAAAAATGTTATTAAGGCCTAATGATGATTATGAAGTGATGGATGTCATGTTATATCTTTATGCTCCTTATTTTTATGGCGTATTTTTTTTTCTTTTCTGAGATGGGCTGTTTTAATTCTAATAGAATATGTTTTGTAACAAAGATTAATTAAAGATTAAGATTGAAAAATAATATAAGCAATATAAATAGAGATGAAGAGATTAACAGAGTGCTAGTTTAAATAGTTTGACTTCCCAGCTTCATCTATGTTTATTCCATTTCTGTGCTTTATATAGTAGGTTCTTCCCTTTTAGTTTATTATTTCATTGACTTTTACTATAAATTGGAGACGGATAATTGTAGGTATAGTTGACTTTTCTTGCTTGAGTTTGCTAAGTAACTGTGGAATTATTGAAATTATTGAAGATTTGAATGAATAACGAAAATTGACGTAGTTTTGTGAATCATAATGATTGTGTCCTTTCAGATGGAATATATGATAATGGAAATTACTAATTTTTGCATTTATGTTACTCTCGTACTGCCTCACTTCCTATTGTTTGACCCTATGTATACCCATCCTATGTTACTGACTATCCTTTTCCTGTATCTTTATAATTATAAAATCAATAAAATCATCTTCAAAAAAAAAAAAAAAGGAAAGTGGCTCTCTGAGAGGAGGACTCTGTCGGGGGGGGGGGCTGATCTATGGAAGGAAGCCACAAGCTTAATGCAGGCACTTTCAGCAAGAAAACTGATGCAAGTAAACAAGCTGTAATTTGCTAGACAAATCGTGAGCCTTGGAGGCTCACTTAGGAGGCAATACTACACACACTTTCCTGGGAGTAAGCCCCATTCAATGCATTGGGACTTACTTCTGGGTAGACATACTCAATAATAGACAGCACCCCCACAGCAGGAAGATCCAATTGTCATGGGCTTCCCCCTTCTTTTCCTCCCCCCCCCACATACTAAACAAAAGGGATAGTATAGAGCAAAAGACAGAGCAAGAACTGTTTCTGCTGCCGTCTCTCCTACTCGCCACAAGCAAGTTGGCAGATCCTTTAAAGCTGAAAACAAGGAGAGGAGCAGCTGTGGCAAGGAAGTGCTCCACCGGCGGACCGTCTAGGATGCTGCCCCACCCACCAAGTTCAAAGACAGCAAGACCCACATAGGTTTGCAACCATACATTTAAAAATCCCATGTGGAAGCCTGCAAACTCACGGATTAAGAGGGGGAGGAGTTGGAAAGAAATACTTGGCTATTCCAAGGCACAAAGCCCCTGGGGATAAGGAAAGCCACACGAACAGCCCTTCCGAATGGGTGCCTGTTCTGTGGAAAATTTCCACGGCCACATGGATTTCTGCCTGTTTGGTTTGGGCCTTCGTCTCTCCGCCATATGAACACCTGTTCTGCCCTCTTACACTGCTCCGTCTATCCCAGACAGGTCTACTCGAGCTAGCACCCGGTTCCCCGCTGTCTTGGGCAGACGGGGGCTGCCAGGGATGAAACCTATGGATCTTCTCTTGCCTTTCCAATTCCCAACAGGAATTTCCTCACAACAGTAAAATTAGCAAACGGAAAATACATTAAAATCTAAAAACATACTAAAAGGAGCCAGCCAAGAAGCAACAACTTCAAAGTGAAAAACCTTGAGCAGCGGAGCAAGGACCGTGTGTTACAGAGACATTAACCCAACAAAAGCATCTATTATATTTGGGGAAAAGGTCTTCGGAAGCAAGGCTCAGCGGCCCAGCCCGGGTGGCAAGCCTGATCGCGGGTGCAGGGGTCGCAAGAGGGCCACAAGGCGCTTCCAGGGCTGGCTGCAAGTGCTCACCGCCGGTGCTTGCTTGGCGCCAGGGGGACCCAACATGGAGCCACCCGGAGCCAAGTCTCACTGCTGCTGGGAAGGGCGGGACTGAGTGTGGGGGAGGAGCGTGGAAGGACTGGTGGTGGCCTCCACTGCTGGGGCCTGTTCCCCGTCAGGCCACCTGGCCCAGCACGGAGGCCCTCAAGTCTGTGCCGGCAGAACAGTTGGCATAACTTGAGGAGGTCCACAGGCAGACCTGTGCCCTTACCTGAAGGGAGGGACCAAATGCCCCCTGCTGTCCAGGTGCCTGCTATGGCAGCTGTGGCACCCACGGGACGTAGCAGTAGCCGTTTGGGGACTGCTGCTCCTGCGGGGACCGGCTGCTAACCGTTTGGTGAAAAGCAGGCCTCAAGGCAGAGGGCAGTCGCCAATCTGGGCTGAGGCTGGAAAGGCCTCAACAACAAACCTGAACAGACCCTCCATTGTTACACAAGATTCATATGGGGAGGGAAACTAGGGTGGGAAAAGAGGCAATAATACACCACTTTGGATTTCTAGAAAAGTGATATAAAAATCCTTTAAACAAAATAAATAATAATTTCAGGATTCCTCCCACTTGGATCTTTTATTTCCCATCCCAACAGACCATTTTGCTGATATTCCAGCACATCAACAGGACATCGTGATTTTGCAAAGGGCAACTTGATTTTACAAGGAATTAGCAGGAGACAATAGGCAAGTGCGGCTAGTGGCCAGGAGAAGCCAGGTCTAGCCCCTCCCCCCAAGGAAAAATCTCAGCACTGGGCAGGGGCCTTGAAACAACGATTAAGTCATGTGCCTCAACCATCCTAAAGGTGTAAAGTAACAATACATTTCACAGTACAGAATTCTCGCTACCTGCACACTCGTGGATTTGCTTGTCCACTCACATGTCGATTTGTGGATTCACTTATCTGCAGGGACAAAAGTGTAACTCGCTTTGTGCCATCCGCTGCCGTTCTCTGCTATCCGCTGCCGTTCTCTACTATCCGTGGCCTTTCTCAAGTTCTCCGCAGTCTCCCTAAAGCTACTCATGGCAGCCCTTTTGCAGCTACCCACTGCTGGTGTTCCTGACCAGGAAAGCTGCCCTGCCCTCCCAGCCCCATTGATCCCACACAATCAGTGGCTCAGTGTCTGCTAAGTAGGTATCTGCTGAGTTTTCCAGGAACTGAGCCCCAGCAGACAATGAGAATTTACTGAAGTTGTGACTCTGATAACGACCCCACCACGAAGGGTTGCTGAGGACGGGAATAAAGTGCCAGTAATTCTAAATGTGAGGGTGAGGCTGATTTAAGCCTGGACCCTTTTCAGTCGGCAGCCCAAAGGGCTCCGTCTTCCCAGCACTGACGGGCAGCCAGCCACTCCCCCCAAGGCATCTGGAGCTGCCTCTTCAGTGTGCTTCCACGCTTTGTGGAATCTTCCACATGCTTTCTTTGAGCATGATATCCGTAGCACAAGCAACTAGCTACACGTGGGAAGGAAGTAAACAAAGGTAAGGCAAATGTACACAAAATAGCAGAAGCGTTTTTACTTTCATACCAGCTGCTGCTTTTCAGCTCTAACCAGAAAGGATAACAAGGGGAGGGGAGACCCACACAGGCAATGTTTTATCTTTGCTTTCTTAATGATCCAATCGCAAAAAACATGGATACATATTTTTATTTTAAAAACAAACACATTATTTTAAACATAGGCAAGAATAAATATTTATTACATTCGCTTTGAATTCATCTCTGTGAATATGAATAGTCCACCTTTCCACTGAAACTGTTCTGGGTGCTTGCAATGCAATGAAGTTGAATAAAGGCTGAATACAGATCAGGACATCTATTCCCTGACCCCCCCCCCAGCCCCACTGCACTGCTTTCTGCCTATACTGTTAACCCAGCAACATCCCACTGAAAAGCAAGCGCTTCTTAGAAAAGAGAGGCTAGCTGGTCTCCACAAGCCAATCCCAATGGGCCTCTGGAGACAAATGGCAGGACAAGCGTGATGTTCTCATTTTAAACCTGGGTTTCAGAGACTGGGAGAAACAGACTGGTCGGTAGCATCAACCTGAGGTACCAGGTGCCCTGGTGGAATTTAAGGCACTGGCCAGACATACCTGATGCTGGAGTTTGAACAGGGGAATTTAGGCTTTGCTCCTTTTTGTTGCATTGCATTTGAAAGGCCAGAAGTTACTGTCAATGTGTGGGCCTTGCAATAGCTGCCAAATCTGGAGACGGTAATAAATTGGGCTAATTGGCAGCTCTGAATGATTCAGAGCATTTGCTCTAACAGCAAGTCAAAATACACTACTGTTTTACAGATGCAGGACAGGTCCTGCCCTTTGGGCACCCTGGGCAACCCCCAAGTCACGCAGTCTGTACGTAACACACATGTCCACCTGCTCTCAAATGTTCCATCCATTTTTCTTTCTCCACTATTCAGACTGGCCCCAGGGGCAGCCAAAACACACAAGCAATCCAAGCAGTTTGGGTTAGAAACAATTAGGGGCACCAATGAACCAGGATGCCATCAGAAGGTGTAGGCGGCATTATCCACTGGGAAATCAGGGCAGGAATTTATTCCTGTTCTTCCACTGGAAAATGCAGCAGAGATGGCCAATAGTTTGAGATGTCTCAACAGTCAAATCAGCATTTCTCAAATGCATTTTGCTTGGTGGGTCGCAGCCCAATTCCTGGTGGGTCCCACAGAGCTACCAATGAAAACATGGGTGATGGAAAGATCAGACAGCTGATTGCCTCAAGCCCTGGGGCTGTTCAAAAATCGATAGCTACTAATTGCCCTGCACAAAGCTGAGCTCTTGCAGCCTGCAAGATAGCTGCTGATTGCCCTGTAAAGAGCTGAGTTCCTGCAGTTTGAAAGGAGCTGAGCTCTTACGGTTTGCAGGCTTGTGTGTCTATAGGGAGAGAAACGTTGGTGTATTTTTTCCACGTTTGTCAATGAAAGGTAGTGGGGAAGGCTTGGTCACACAACTAAATCTCTCAAGCCTTGATGCAATTTGTTAGGGCTGCCCCATTATGAGAAATGGATCGAGGTTTTTTGCAAATAAATAAGATGTAAATAAAGAAAAATGATGTCTTTCTTTTCTAGATAACCTTTAAAAAAATCTCGTAAAGCTAGGTGGGTTTCGATAGTGTCATTTTAAAAATTGGGTCCCAGTTGTAAAAAGTATGAGAACCACCAACTTAAACATTCAAATCCTGATAGTTGTCAGTGTGCTCATAACAAAATTCAGGACAATAGTATGAAGTCCAGTTAAAACCCAGAATGGGTTTTAAAATGAAGAGAACAGAGGAAGGGCCAATCTTGTGCTTTGCTGTCTACAGACACATGGCTTGCAACTAGGAGCTTCCAAATTACACATGGTAATATTCCACATCGAATGAGATCGTGGGCATGGCAGAACATGCCATGTCTTCAAAAGGCAATGTTTTTGCATACCAAACACTCAGTAACAGAAACTACATTAAATTGGGCAGACAGGGAAGCAAATGAAGATCAAAACTAAAAGGCCCAGAAGACAGAGGTGGATGTCCTGATCATCTCTAGAGTAATTTCTGCACAGAACAACAATTTCATGATATTGTTTGATTAAACCCACTGTGTGCTGCTTTTGCAGTGCATTGTCGGAACAGTATAAGAACCTAAAACACCAAGATTATGATTTGACTTATTGCTTGTAGTTTTCAGAAAGGATTTGGAGGAACAATACAAATTTCATTGTCAGATCAAAACTGCAAGAACAGCAGCATTACTGATTGTCACCAATCACTAAAACAAATTAAATCTTTCAGCTTCTTACCAGATATTGAAGTCTCTGCCGTTCTGTTTCTGGAGTGAATTCTGAAGACATTGGAACGACTTCTCCATTTCTGATTATTATTGCCCTGTAATATCCAGAACACGCAGTGAGAAAGTGGAGACCACAGTCCCTTCTGGGAAATAAGTCCAACTTTCCTACTTGAAGAGGTTTCTTATTCTAGGTTTGACAAAGCAGCGACATTGCATCGCCCAACAACATACTGCTACGACACAGCAGGAAAAGCCTACCTGCCTACATCTCACAAATTGTTGAACTCTCCTTTTCAGACTAGGATCTGTATGATGACTGATGCTTCTTAACCCACTGGCCGCAGTTGTAGGGTTACCAGATCCAAACTGGGACAGAGTGCCTTTACCTGTCACCATTGTATAGAAGAGGGAATTTGGGCAGGTGCAGCTCAGCATGGAAGGGTTTCAAAAGCTGCACCTGCCAAATTCCCCCGCTTCTCTACAATGGTTAAAGGTACAGGCGCTCTGTCCCAGTTTGGATCTGGTAACCCTACGCGGTTGACTCTGGCAAACTGCTTTCCACTCTCTGACTGGTCATTTGTCATGGCAGAGCAAATGGATCTTTTAGCAAATCGATATGGCAAAGCAAATTCCGTTTAACAGAAATGTAACTAAGTATCTGCCAAGGGAGACAGGAATGGTTAGCAACACACACACACACACACACACACACACACACACACACACACACACAACTGTACATGTGAAAGTCAGTGGGAACAGAAAATCCTAACAAACTGGCATTTTCCCATTATTTCCATTAAATCTCTCTCTACTGGATTTCTCTAACATCATGAAGGAAATGTAGTAAAATAAGTCACTAAAGTATGATTTCATTATTCTTGAGAAGGGTTGCCTCAAAGCATAATCAATATATCTGTTGCCTCCTAAAAGCTACTGTTAATCGTCTTTATAATTTTGTATCTTTATGTTTTTGAGACCTGAGCCTCACAAACAAAATTCCTGTATTTAGAGGAAAAAGGAGGAAAATGATGGAAGAATTAGAAGTATAGCGTTGCTAGAAATGAGGTATCAAATAATATTTGTATTTAAAAAACCCCCAATGAATCAACAAGGGGCAGCACAGCTTTAAAACGAGGTCTGCAACCATTTGAACAGCAGCTTATGCAGGAGAGGAATCCTCTCATCAGCAGTTCTGCAAGGAACCCTCTGAAGGAGCAGGTCCGCAGCTTGGGGGTTCTCCTGGATTCACAGCTGCACCTGGAGTCCCAGGTGTCGGCGGTGGCCAGGGGAGCCTTTGCTCAGCTTCGGCTGATCCGCCAGCTGCGACCGTACCTGAGCTGTGCGGACCTGGCCACAGTGACCCACGCCCTAGTGACATCCAGATTAGACTATTGCAATGCGCTCTACGTGGGGCTGCCTTTGAAGACGGTCCGGAAATTACAACTAGTACAGAACGCGGCGGCTCGGGTGGTTGCTGGGGCACGTCGGTTTGACTCTGTTGAGCCGTTGCTTCGGCGACTACACTGGCTGCCGGTTCTGTTCCGGGCCAAATTCAAAGTGCTGGTGTTGACCTTTAAAGCCCTTTATGGCTCGGGCCCAGGGTATTTGAGGGACCGCCTCCTCCCATATAACCCTACCCGTACTCTGAGGTCATCGGGGGGGGGCCCTTTTGACTGTGCCGCCACCAGGAGAGGTGAGAGGGGTGGCGGCCAGCAGGAGAGCCTTCTCGGCGGTGGCACCCCAACTTTGGAATACCCTCCCCTTAGAGTTAAGAACTGCTCCCTCGTTGGCGGTATTTCGGCAGGGACTGAAGACCTTTTTGTTTAAGCAGGCTTTTAGTTGCTGACAGGCTGGCTGGTCCTTGTATTCTTTTTATGATCCATGGGATGACCGTTATATTTTTATATTGTACTTTTATATTGTTTTAATTTACTGTTTTTATTTATGATGGATTTTATTTTGTTTTTAATTCCGTTTTTGTAATGCCGCCTTGAATGCCTTTTAGGCAGAAAGGCGGGGTAAAAATTTAATAAATAAATAAAATAAATAAAAATAAATATTGTTATTGGTCTGTTCTTCTCTTGGAAATTGACTTTTAATTAAGGAGAACCAGAAGCAGAAATTGGTGCACAATTTTTATTTTCCACGTATCTTTTTGAATAGCAAATCTGCAAATCACGCAGCCACATCAAAAGAACAGATAAAAAGTATTCAGCAACTGCCCAACTGCATGAACAGTGCTTATTCTGACTTGATGGGCCAGAAAATCAAAACCCCTGTGATGTTTAGCATCTACATGCAACCTCTGGGTAAAGTTACCTGGAGATTCTGACTGAGGAGGCACCAGGAGCAGACAGGCATCTCATTCCCACTAAGTCGTCTGATCCTAGATGGCCACTGAATGTGACCACGTAATGGAGGCAGGAATGGGCTGGGCGTGGTCCAACAAGCTGAATTTAATCGGACCAGACAGAGTTGCCGTAGTCAGGAGAAGATCGAGCCCTTCTCGAAGAGATGCCCGTTCCCTCAGAGAGGGTGCTTTTGGCCAGCGTTAGCTGGGCATCAGCAGCACATCATCTTCTACAAACAGATCAAGTCACGGTCACGCTCGGAGTGGGCCAAAGTGGGGCTGCCCTTGGAGCAGATGGAAGCTGCAACTGGCTCCAGCGGCTTCAGGATTTTCAGAATGGGAGTTCAGATTTTGCTGATGGGAGCCACGTGAAGGCTTAGCTGGCCTGCCTCTGCTGCTGCTGCAGAACCACCCTCTTGTTATCTGTCTTTGATTATTGTAAACTCAAAGACAGCTAAAAATAAAATCAAGTTAAAATTCCTCCAGGTTTTTACCACATTTAAAAATATCACCTTTCTACTTTTTGAAAAAGGCATTCAAAGGAGTGTACAATGCAACATTCTATTAACAAAACGGATAATTAAAAACCAAAACCATCATATCAAAATTCAGGAAAACATAAGCCACAGATACAACAGACGTCATAACACAGCAGAGCCAGGGAAATACCTGACCAAAACCCAAAGGCCTAGCAAAGGAAGGTGGCTTTTCATAGTCTGCAAAATGCAGTGGAAGAGGGGACCAGACAGAGCTCCTGGGGAGAGAGTTTGTTCCCGAGAGGGTGTCCTCCCGCCACCTCATGCCTCAGGGGAGCCATAACAGGAGAGCGGAATGTCTTTCTGTCCCGCAAGTGGACTCCCAAGAGGTAGATGGTGGTCCACTGTGGAAAAGACTCTGCTGAACCAAGTACAGGTGGCTCCTTTTCATCCTGAAATTCCAAACCCAGGATGGAGGCCCACCTGAGCTCCTGGACGTGAGCACTCAGGTGGCATCTGGGAGGCTTTCAGAACACATTCAGATGTGACCAGAAGTCCTCCCTGTCCCAAAAGGACTCGCAATCTAAATTCACAATCACACATTTAGTTTGTACAAATTTGATAGTTGCGTCTTCTTCTCTCAGTTTCCCGTAATACATTGACCATAAACATAATGTTCCCAGTCCACTTCAGCCCGTCTAAAACAGCTCATGGTTCATGGGGTGTTTTATTTTTCTTGTGGGCTGCTAATGCAATCCGTGATGCTATTTGTAAATGAGCAATCAATTCAGGATAGTCATTCAGTACTGGACAGTTTACATACAGTACCTCAACAAAACAGTTCCAGCATTAAGAGATGTTCACAATCTAATCAATTTTGTACTGTCTAACATTTCTCTCCAGAATTTTAATATAAGTGCAAAGCTCCAGAATGTATTACCAGATTCAGGCATTCCCCCATTATCCACTGATTTGGCAGCCAGGGTTTCAGTTATCCACAGATACCATGGATACTGGGATGCCTGTTAAAAAGACAGGGGAACATTAAATAAATCCATTTTTTACCTTGTTTTTACCTTGTTGATAGGGGAATACACTGGCATTCCCCTATCTTTAAAAAAGGCATCCCTAGTATCCATGGTTTCAGGTACCCACCAAGAGGCCTGGAACGGAACCCCAGCAGATTCAGGGGCATGCCTCTATTTGCTCTGATGTATAGCTCCAACACTCATCTGAAATGTATCTATGGGATGCCATCAATCCAGTGGTTGTCAAGGACCACCTATGATGAAGCTTAGAAAAATTTCCTTCAATGATGCATTCACCAGCCATGTCTCTACATTCTTCAGCATTATTCATATTTACCCCAAGTGGTTTGCCCTTGAACATTCCTTTCCCACTTTGAATCAAAACCAGATCTCTCCCCTTTTATCTTTAAAAATAACCAACAATTTGAAACCATTCCTCCTAACCTCCTTTAGTCCCTTCTGTGGCAGAATTGCAACCTCTGACCTAAATTCTCACTCACACATGAACACATACACAGAGGCTCCAGTTAACCTGGGCTATAGCATAATCCAAAGGAAACAATTAACATGCAAGTCCTATTCTTTTCAAACCAATTTCTCCCAGGGAAGTGCAAATGGGATTGCATCGTTACACTACTGACAGTATTTGTTGTTGTTGTTTTTAATTTACAGAGCCATATCTATATATGCCACAGAAAATATATATTTCTGTGAACATACTGAAATATTCATTGGAACTTGTAGATTCTCTAGGCTAAAGGCATATCAGCTGGGTTTTTAAAAAGAATTCTCATTCCACTACATCGCTGTCAAGATGACCAGACTATATACAAAGTGCATTACAAATTGAACAGAGCAGTTGTTCCCAAACTGTGGGTCAAGATCCATCAGTGAGTTGTGAGCCAATTTCAGTTGGGTCGTGAAGCATGTACAGCAACCATATTAAAATATGGAAAGATGAGACACTGGAAAGTGGGTGGGATGTCTGGTGGTTTTGCTTTTGCCAAGGTTGTAAGTAGGCTTTTTTCTTTCCGATTCACTTTACTATTGGAAAATGACTGAGAAATAACCCAACTTGTCGCTGCGTTCTCAGGAAAGCAGCAGGCTCTGGCGTCACAATGACGGCACCTCTGGCCCTGACCTCACTTCCGGTCGGGGACAGACTGTCATTCTAAAAAGTGGGTCCTGGTGCTAAAAAGTTTGAGAACCACTACAACAGAGTGTGTGCAGGAGCAAGGAGGGGATTTCACTTTTGGAAAGTGCTTCTGTGCACACATTCTCTGGGTGATGGCCACACAATTACTTCCAGCACTGTGGTCTTATTATTATTATTATTATTATTATTATTTCTAGAGAGTCTTGGATTCCCCACCTGCCCTTTTTTGTTGGGATTCTTTCGTTCCTGGCTCCTTCTGTTGATGGCACTTAATCTCCTATTAAAATGTTCCTTATTTGCTCCGCCAATCTCTTAGTCTAGCCTCTGACGGCGTGCTTGCATGTGCGTTGCAGGCCAGCCACATTACTGTAGGTTTCCGTCCAACACTGCTCATACCCAAACTTCTGGGGAAACGGCTACCTGTGTGCAAAAGGCATCGTGTCTACACGTGCTGAGAAGGGCCGTCCACTCACAAGCGCTGCTTACCTGCTGTCGCCAGCATTTGCCACGTACAACTTTCCCAGCAAGCAAACCACCACAAGGGCTGTGCAGCCCCCGGATATGCTGTACACAGTCCTCTCTCGCTCTATCTGCAAGTCCTGAGGAGAAAAAACATGCACACAAAGCCAGAGTTTTTTACTCACTCCACAACTGCTATTTTGCAGAAGAGAAGAATGGTCTGAACGCGCACGTATCAGGAACCTCCTATTGCAGCAGCAAGATCTGCTGCCTACCGCAGCTGACCAGGAAAGATGAACAGTTATGTAAGACTGGAGACCTGGGAGGCAAAGTGACAAGAGACTGAGGAAGGTGGCGGGAACCTGACAAAAAGAAAACACGCGAAAAGAAAAGTACGTCCGCTGAACAGTTCATTAACTCGGCGCCACAGCAAAAGGCAGGCGGCAGAATGAAACGGGAGAATCCGGAGGTGGGGCAGTGCAGGGAACACCCTGGAGCGCCCTGTGGGGAAGCAGTTTCTGAGCAGCCTGTCAAGCGCTCCCCACGCACGCACGCACACACACCTGAACCAGCACGCCAGGGAGACAGGCACTGGTTCCCATTCCCTGCTGTGCACATTTTTCCAGCAGGAAGGTCAAGCTTTGCTTTCTTTAGGAAGTCATGCACATTTAAGGGGGGGGCATCCTAAAAGGCAATTTCTCTTTCCGAATGTTGCAAGCAGGCTCGAGGCCCGCTCTCAGCCTGCTCAGAGCCAGTCCGTGCTTGTCTTAGTCTTGGCCAGCCACCACTGCCTCCTCACGCCCACGTCCTCCCTCTAACGGGGAAGATCCAGAGTTCCAAGCAGTGGCGTTGCTGGGGGTGTGTGTGGCAGGGGGTGCGGATCACGCCGGGTGGCAAACTCAAGGCAGTGGCACCACTGCTGGCCAAAATTGTGAAAATCTTGGTATTTTCAAATACCATCACATTGTGTATCATTTGATGTGTAATTTAATGCAGAATGCAATGAAACAAACCATGTTGAAATATCTCTATTCTACCAAGCGTTATAGCCAAATAACCATAAAAACACAACTGCCTTATGTACCAAAAAGTGGATTTCCTTAACTCAAAACTGACCTATGTGAGACTGATTGTTCCAATAGCCAAGGACAAGCTTTACTCTAGAGCTAATACCGAAACTCTTATTCATCAAGTTGGCCACTGTTTTTTCCCCCTTTATTACTGATTTGTTGGGTGATCTGTATTATATGTTTTTAAAAAATAATAAATAAAAATGGGCTTGCACCAACCCTTAGTGATGCTGTTGCATTTAGGCTGTGCGTACGATATTGCAATTTATTATGTATGATTTGGTTGGGGAGGAGGGTCAGTCACGGGGTTAGAGGAGGACGCAATGAGCTCTTGCGCTGGGTGGCATAAATCTTGGTGGTGCCAAATCTTGGCTCCCCAAGGTGTAGATAGAAGAAAAACATTCCTTCTGGGGATTAAGATGACACTTCCCAGAATCTCGAGTGGGATCAGGTGCAGTCTGCATCAGTCCTATCAAGGTACGGAGCCTCCCATTCTAGAACCCAGGGAGGGACCATCCGACTCTGCCTCCCCAACCACTTTCTCCACCCCCAAACCATGCTTTGACACGGAGGAGGCGGGCACTTTGGAAGCACAAAAAAGGCCAACTGGGATGCACAAAAACACTCGACCCCTCTCAGGGTGACCCCCTCACCCTTACGCTCACATCCAGCATTGATGAAAGGCTGTTTCTCCTCCCTCTGTGCAGGCCCACAGACCTGTTTAGTGTACACACAAACTTGCTGCATATTCAGCCTCTCTTTATTTTTTGAGCCCTGACTGCCTAGAGGGGGAACACAATGCATAATCTGAGCAGACACTGAACACCTGCCAAAGCGCTGAAGAGGAACACGGGGCAGCGCCAGGCGGGAGACAACTGCATTTCGCAGCCTGGAGCGCTCCTTGCAGTCTTTTCCTCAAGGCAGTGGAAGTTCAGTTTTCCATGTGCTGAAAAGAATATTCACAGTAAATCGAACCAGGCCATTTTCAGCCACAAAGTGGCCAAATCCTAAAGCACATTCACAGGCTTGGATCAAAATGCACAGGAAAAACACACCCCCAACATTCCCACGTTGAAACTAGCGGGCAGCGCAATCCCAAGGACTGCGCAGCGCCGACTCAGCGTTGTAGGTCAGCACTACGTCGTTGGTGCCGATGCAGGGGCGGCAGGCGGCACCCCACGTCGGCACTGATGCTCCCAGACCTGCCTTCGCGCCAGCGCCAGCGCAGGGGTGCGCGTGCGGGTGTGCCGGCTGGCGTGCCGGCTCAGGGAGGAGGTGGGCTTGGGGCGTGGCCATTGGGCTGCATCCTAGGCCTCATCCCCAGGGCGTGCAGCCCTGATTCAGGCCACGGGGTCTACGCCCCCTGCACACAGTGCTTAGTGATACACTGCCCCTGCCCCTGGAGGTTCAGTGCAGCCCTCGTACATCATGGGCGCAATCCCAGCCAACCTCTCAGCTCTAGGGTAAGGGAACAAACCTTGAGGAGGCCTCCATGACTGCCCCAACTGCAGGATGCCGCACAGGCTCCACTGACACAGCCAAGTCACGGCTGGAAAGTTTGTCAGAATTGCGCCCAAGACAGTGATATTTTCATACGTACGTTATATTTTCACTTTTTTTTTTTTGACCATAACATTTGATAGAATGAAGACATGACACTCTGGTTTTTTGAATAGAATTCCTCGTAAAATACTGCATCAAATGGCATACAACATAGTGGTATTCTTCCTTAAAAATTATATTTTTTAAAATCGTGATTTTTACATCAAAAGTTATATTTTTAGGTTTTTGGCCATAGCTTTCGGTAGAATAAAGATATGTATGACACTCTGGCTTTTTTTTGCCAAATTCCTCATGAATGTCCACATCCAACGGTATACAGCATGATGGTATTATTTCTTAAAACCACGATTTTAGCAATTTTGGTACGTAGTGGTGTCACTACCGGCCCTGTGTGTGTCCCCTGGGGCAGCCGCGTCCCCCGCCCCGCCCCAGCAGAGCCGCTGGTTCTCCTTGCAGCACAAAGCTGCTGAAGCGCCGCCCTGCCTCCTTGCTCAGTTCCCTGCATTCACGCCCCAAAAATCAGCTCTGTATTCTCTTTGGCCCCGTAGAGATAATTTTTTTGTTCACTCTACAGAGAATTTGAATTTATGTGAAACACAACAATATAACAAACAGCACCTCAAGTCAGACAAAAAGAAGCAGGGTATGGATTGTACTGCTGATCGCATCTGTCACAAATGAGATCCTGCACCGTCCAGCTCAGAAGGCGCAATTCATCCCATTTGCTTGACGAATAACAATCCGAGATGGTTTTGTGCCAGGCAGGCTGGAGCAAGCACGATGCTGCCCAAGGAGGCCACCTTGTGGCTTGTGTGTGCATTGCAGCACTGCAGTTTGATGAAGCCAGGGCATAAAAGCCCCAAGTGCTGCAGGGCTAATAGGTCTCATCTTACACATAAATGCATACACAGATAAGAAAAAAGATTAGAAACCATCACACCGTTACTGTTTAGAGCTTTGGAACATATCCTGGATATGAGTCACTAAGTGATATTATTAGGTACATGGTTTTGAAATAAAATAATTTAAAGCAGCATTTTTCGTAGCGTTTGGCTGTGATCTCTGTAGAGGATGCTTCGTTCTGGATAAGGAGGCAGGCGGCAGCAAGAGGCAGTGAAGCCAAACGCTGAGCACGCTGGAGGCTGGACAGACGCTCGTGGGGAGGAGGAGGGCCTTCGGGACTCCAGGGTTCACCTGAGCCCCCCACCCACTTCTTCCGCACCCAATACTGTGTGAGCTCAGGTGCACATTCAGCCTCTGCCCTGCTTGCAACCCTCAAGGCCCTCATCCAAGCCAGACCGACCTTCTTCCACTGGAGCGAACTCCGTCAGGGCCGACGTGGCCCCTCCTTCGTACGCGAGACCCAGAGCAGTGGCCGCAGTGCCCCCCCCGGCTCCAGCGGGGGTGCAGATTCAAATGCTCGTTCCATTCAACGCAACAGCACCTGGATACGCCTGGATGTACATTTCCCTCACGGCTCCCAATCCAGGGATGGATGCGCATGCCTTACTGAAGCAGATCGGTGCCACTGGCTGTGGACTCCCAAAGGAGGTGTCCCCCAGGGCTCATGGATTCCATATCCGTGGTTCTAACCAACCGTGGATCAATTTTTTTTTAAACTACGACAGTGATTGAAAATTTGAAGCAGTGCCCCACCCCCTCCTCCTTTCCTCTACCCCAGTGCACCTGCACTGCCCTTCAAAACACACCATGTGCGACTGCAGGTTCTGGTTCGCAGGATGATTGTGCTCAGTGGCAACAGCACTGCACTCAACCACCACACTTCCTTTTGCCTCTCACAGGGCTTCATCCAGTGCCTCTTTCCATCCCAGAGACACCTCAACGGCTATCAGCACAGGAGCAGCCAACCAGCCCATCATTCAGGCAGTTTCTGGCTCTTGAAGCCCAGAATCTACAAATAGTGCACACAGGGTTCACTGCTATCTGCAGTAGTCTTGAAATGTATCTCCCACGAATACAGCAGGATTCCTGGTACACATCAAACCCATGGGATTAAAACGCTGCATTCAAAAGTCAGATGATCAAGATTCTGTGCCAGTTATCAGATTCTGCTCTATAAAATTCTGCATGAATAGAAAACCCCAATATGAACATTCATATGAATATGAATGGAGATCACCAAGGTGTTGCCACACATTTTTGTTTATAACAACTTGAAAGCAAAAGAATATTTTCTACTCATTTTCATCTCCTGTGCCACACCTCATTATTCTGGCATTTATATTTCACTGAGGGTGCAATCCTAACCTGGAGTAAGGCCAACACAGTTAGGCCCACAAAGTTTGGCTGGTGCAAGGAACATAGTAAAATACGTTTGGGTCACTCTGGGAGTCAGAGAGGCCAGCGTACAGACTTGCGCCATCCTCCCGGAGTGGTCCAAACACGCTTTACGATGGACCTGGTGCCGGCCTTTGCTGGCCAAACTACGCTGGCCTAACTCCAGGTTAGGATTTGCCCTGAGGGTTGTCAATCAATACAAATGTTTTAAACAAACTTTAATCTCAGCTGACGAATTCAAGCCCTTTAACCCAATTTAAAATAATTTAAAATAATTAAACCCTGTTTAAAATGGGTCTCCCAAAAGGCTCTGCAGTCGTCTCAAAAATGGCAAAACCACAAAGGAGCTAACCCACAGAGATGCTGAGTACTCTAATTATCAATTGATTTAACAATTTTCTGTATCGAGAATCAAATAAGTCTGCAGAGTCTCTGTACAAAGAGAACACAGTTTCTGCATCGCAGCACAGCCTTCCCAGTGAGAAATAAATGAGATCCAAGTACTGATTTAGCACCCGTACACCCATCCCCCCATGTAATTTATTTAAGCAGCACTCAAAACACAATTTTAAAACTTTGCCCTCATGATCAGCAAAGATGCTGCCACCAAAGTTCAGATTTTTAAAATTCTCTGCACTATTAAAAAATCAGACATTCTATATAATCACTGTTTACAAACCGACTTCAAATCACAGTTTACAAAAGAACCCATGGTTAGCATCACAGCATAAGTCACACAGAACCATGGTTAACACTGAGAAAAGATGGGAGAAAAAACTGAAAAATGGAAGGAGGAAGTAGTTATTTATGAAGTGGGATTCCAATGTACAAAACAATGCTTTTCAGGGATTTACACGCCACTTTTCTAAGCACCCAAAGTGATGTACAGCAAGGACAAACAGAAAATTAAAACATCAAGAAGTAAAACCAATTAAAACAAATAACAATAAGAGCAAAATCTATATATCTAAAAAAGGGTGTGTGTGTGTGTGTGTGTGTGTGTGTGTGTGTGTGTGTGTGTGTGTGTGTGTGTGT
>JAJKFI010000151.1:0-49090 GCA_029204185.1 Lerista edwardsae | reverse complement strand
AAGGAAGGAAGGAAGGAAGGAAGGAAGGAAGGAAGGAAGGAAGGAAGGAAGGAAGGAAGGAAGGAAGGAAGGGGGAGACTCAGCCTCGTACGTCAACTCACCTTCTGCCTGCCATTTATTTGGAGTCACTGATAAAAAAAATCTAACTCTGAAGGATTTTCAGAAGACCTTTAGAGCCACTTTAAACATCTCTTAGTTTGCAACAACAAGAAAGGGACTTTCTGAAACAGGCTTGTGTGAAATGAAAATGTACCTTGTAATTTCATTTTTTTTTACTTCTCTTCAATAAATAGGTAGACTGTATAATTCTAAGGTAACAGTTACTGGTAGGTAATTTGTCATGATCTGGCACTGGGCAAAATCAGACAAAATTATCTAATTCAAAGAATTGAATATACCCCTAAGTTTTACCCTCAACTTGTCCACGGGTCATAGCAAATTCCATGATTTTTGACTCAAAAGCTCGCCTTGATTTATTCATGGAATTAACTTATACATGGCTATATAAGGTAGCTATCATGTTACTGTACATTTTTACTGGCATCTTATTTTGTTTAAGAGCAAGACCTGCAAGACCTGCAAGACCTGCTTGTGGAATGACCTCTAGCAGCAGATGCTCTGTAGCAATATTGTCTACACTGATAGGGGTGGGAATAGCTCTTTTTCTGAAGCTTTAGTGTTCAGAATACTAGGAAGGATATTTTGAGATATCTTTCTAGTTTTACTAACTGCCTTTTGAAATAAAACACACAGAAAGCTGGTGTACAATCAATGAAATATCAAAGTTCTGACATATGAAAATGGCATTTTAAAAAACAAAACAGCACACACAGCAAATAGAAATAGTTCACTCATGTTTAACATTAACAGACAGCTTTGTGGAAAGGGGAGAAGCTCCTTTTTACCTCTAGTTGCTTGGAAAATAGGTATTTGAGGTCTCATTTCCACAAAGAAAAAGCTGCAGTTGTGAATGCCCCTGCCAAACCTGCGCTGAGATGAATGACTGCAGACATGCAAAAATGTGGATTCTGTCTGCAATTTGACAGCTTCCATAAGGGACTCCAATGTGTGCAAAGAAAATAGCAACCACCGTGACGTGTGGTGACTTGCCTATAACCTATGATTTATCAAGAACAATTTTAGTAGCCATGGAGTGGAATTTGGACAGGGCACATTTCTGAGCATGCAGCAGCAACTACTCGAAGACATTCAGTCACATACTGAACCTTCAACCTACCTATTACCCAAGTTCCAGTAGCTTTTCTAATCATGCAAGTTGGCCTTCAAAAGCACAATTAATTTCGTTATTCAAAAACTGATTTTATGACAAGAGTATGTACATCTATGACAGCGGTTTCCAACCTGGGGGATAGGACCTCCAAGGGGCTGTGAACCAATTTTCAGGGCAAAACTTGGGGCAGGCATCTTAAAACGCTGGGCACCGCCATCTTGGTAGCTCCTTCTTGGCCTAGAGAAGAGGCTTCCCCATTAAGCTGCCACTTCCACAATGCTATGGGATCGTCTTGGTGTGTGCATTCGTGTGTGATGAAGTCTCTCCCGAGTCTTTTTCCAAGCGGGCATGTCACGCCTTCCGTGTGCATGCCTAGGTGAGTCTCAGCACACTGGGAAAACGAACGCAACTACTCTGAAGACTATCTAAAATTTGGTTTTTCCAGCTTGATCAGCAACGGCATAGAGAAGCCACAACATGCTCTGTGCAATGTGGTTCTCAGTGGTGAATCAATCACAGAACTCAAAACTGAAACTTCACCTAGATACAGAGCATTCAGAACATTCTAAAAAGGATGTGGAGTTCTTTCAACTTTCAAGAAGTGGGATTTATCAAAAACAATGACTTCACTTCCAGCTTAATGACATCACTTCCAGCCCTAGGTCTTGGGGGGGGGGGGGTCCCGGCAGGTTGTTGTATCTTAAAAGGGGGTCCTGGTGCAAAAAAGGTTGGGAACCACCAATTTTCGACTACCAAAGTGTGTCCCAATGGATACAGCAGTCCGAAGCAAACTTACCTACTCAAAGAGTGCTTTATTCTTCAACTAGCGAAGTTTGCTTCAGACTACTATGTCCATTGTGGGAAGACGCAGCATTGGAAAAACCAGTTTTCACTGCCACATCTCCAAACCTCCACATCTCCATAATCTTTATGAAAGACACTGGACTTGCCCCGCCACCAACTGTGCGGACTGATGCAACATGAACACTGAGTACAGTTAGACCTCAGCACCTGCAGGAGATCCATTCCTAGACCCAGCCCACCAATACAGAAGCCCGCGAATAATGGAATGGCCAAGTCCGGTCCATTACAAGACCTCCAGACATGACCGAGGTGCTCTGGCTGCGTTCCGAGGCCCGGAGGTGCAGCAAGGGGCCTCTCCAGACCTCAGCAGGCCGCCCAAATGCAACAGGAAGGCGCTTCTGGCTGTGTTCAAGCAGTAGGGCGCTCGGAACACTACGGCTTCTCATGGGTTTGGAAGGAACATGGGATGAGTCAAATCCATGGGTTCTGCGCCCACGGACAAAAAGGGCGGACCTGTAAGCACAACTAAGTCCAGCAGCAACTCCAGCAGGGAAAGGCTGCACAACATCTGGGGAGCCGCCTGTCATGACCACAATTGCCCCGTTTATTTGTTTACGCTGTACCAAGCGAAGGCTATGGTGGAAGTGCCTGCATGGGAAGTACTCTTGTACAGATAGTTACATAACAAAAAGCCGACTTACTGAATTCTCTCTCAGCTGCAGTCCTTCCCCATTTGGCAATGACGATCTCCGCTTGGTAGAAGAGTTTTTGTTTGGTGTGGAATTAGTTCCCCCTGGTTTCTTCTTGACAGAAAGCACTTCACAGCTGGCCTGGTCTTCATTGTGTGTACTTTTCCCTGCATTGATGACTCTGTTGAAAAAAAGCAGTGTTCATAGCTTTGTTCATAGCATTCTTCTGATTCACTGATCAAAGCAAAATCAGACTTTGACTCAAACCCCAATTCCATCTCTCCATAAGGGTTCTGTGCAGCATTTCTTGTCCACAAAGGATTAGACAGCTGGAAAATCTGAAGGGACAGAAAACTCACTGAGATCCAAACATCCAAAAACATCCAAAGAAGTGGAAATGAGCACTTCCGAGAGAATACCTGTACATTTGGTTACAAAACTCATGTGGGTTTCCTTATCACCTAGCCACTTGTGAGGTTGTTATTATTATTATTTTTTGCCAAGGAATATCCGAATTCTGCTTTCTCACTTTTTCACCTCTTAATTAACTCTTCCTGAAAGCCCTATGGAACTTCCAGCGCAAGGGGACCGCTTCTGCAAGGGATTAGGTGACACTTGGAAGACTCCAGCTGCTGAGCGCCACCTGCTCCTACTTGCCAATTCTGCCCCTCAGGCTGTTTGTGGCACCCCCTCCCGCCCTGCCCGCTCCCTTCTGGTCCATGCCCTCGTGTGCCTGACCATGCCAAAGACTTGTGACTCGAGTCAAAATGACTCAGGAATTTGGGGGGGGGGTGAGTTGCCACAGGCATGTGCTAGGACTCGTGCCCGAGTCAAGAATGGTTTGAACCAACATCTTTTATGGCTGCAATTTTAATCATCACCTTATGTTTATCTTTGAGTTGTTCTAATTCAATTGTAAGTTTTAATCTTGTTAAACCTTGTGAAGTTTTTTTTAATCTAAAAGATGTAAGCCTCTTAAATAATACATAATCCTAAATAAACATGCTTGAATGAAAAGTCCTATTAGAAACTGCATTTGTTTTTCTTTTCAAATTAGAGTAAAGATGTCCACAGAGGCATCAAGTGCCATAATGGGTCATATACCAGAACTGGCAAAAATACTGTTACAACCTTCATTTGCTCATATAATATTCTGGCCACAATGACAGCCAGTTCACCATACAGTACATTCATTTAAAGCAAGATCCATTTCACATGACTGTAATGAGCTTTGGCAAAGCCAATGGGCCATGGAGTGAGGATTCCCCCTTATCTGTGGTTTCCGGTATCCACAAGGACGGGCCAGGAATGTATCCCCCCAGATACTGTGAGATGCCCAAGTAGAGCAATGAAGGCAGATTTGGTCGTCCCAGTCCATCTGCAACCTCACGACTATGTGTGGACAGGAGGAGGAAAGGGAAAACACTTATGACTCTTATTGTGCATTGACCAGTTCAGAGAGAATTGTTCAAATGGGCACAGAGAGCTTTACGTTGCACATTTACATATACTACATACATACGCAGAAGGAAGTTCCATTAAGCATGCATAAGACTATGGATACAGCAAAGACGGCCTCCTGAGATTTGGTGCTGTGCACACAAGACACACATGATGTGGGCCATTAGGCTGTGAAAATGTCAATGCCATTCCCCCACTCAAGCCTGCATATTGCAACTCCCAAGTTTGCACATAGGAGTAATGGCCACATAATTTGAGGGCTTACAACTATATCTGCAGTGTTGTGAAAAAAGACTCTTGACTTGTGACTCTCACTAGTTTTCACGTTTTGGGTTGAATTGTGTCTTGAGTGACATGCCATTAACTCTGACTCGCTAATTTGGCCACTGATTTAAATGAGTCAGCAATTCTAGCCACTCGAATCAGTGCGCACACTTCATTGCTTGGTTGCAGCTTCTGTGTCAGAAAGAACGCTTTCAGAGACCCAGGAGGGGCCACAAAGTCGCCGTGACCAACAGTCATTCCGTTCCTTCCAGCCAGAAGAACTGGCGGGAGGCGGTGAGGGGGGGCATTTGAAAACGCGTCTGCTCCGGGCAGCTGGCTGCCCCTAGCCCCAGGAGGAACATGAGGTCGGGGGAGGGGTACAGTCCAGTCAGCTCAAGGGGGCGTGGAGTTGGCTTGCCCCTCTCCGAAGTGAAGGTTCGGACCCTGACTGAATGAAGAGCAGCCTCAGTTATGGCTTCGGGAGAGGGGGAGGCGGCCCAGGGAGGGGGCGGGCCTTTCCTCAGCCACAGAACAACATTGCTCAGCTGTGGAGGGGGGAGGGGCGCTGGAGAGGCAGGTTCTAGAGCCACTGAAAAGGCAAAGCGCTCTGAGGCTCTGGGCTTTCGCCTCACTCCAGCACTTCCCCCCCCCCGCTCGCATTGAGTGGTGTGTCGCTTTTGCACATCATTCCCACCCAGGCCTGGCCGGGTGCATGCGCAATCCTTTGGCACCTACTCTGCTGGCGTGCGGGTGCAATGCCAGGAGAGCTGGCTCGCCTGTCGCCTCGTGGAGCTGTGCTGCGCTGCGCTGTCCTACTGTGTGCACGTCTGGCGGGGGAACAATAGCTCTGCACCCTCCGTCATGGAGAGAGTGTGTGCAGTCTGGTCTCACAGCAGGAACCGGGCACAGCTTTCCCTCTTGCACGCTTGCGGATTTTTTCAGGTGCCCATTTCTGTGGCAGAGGCTGCTTGGCCTGACTGAGCGAGGCGCCTCTACGCAGGCTCCGTACTTGAGCTGGCAGAGCGAGGGCGTGCTCCTCCGTACAGAATCAGACTGGTTTTGAGAACCTCTAGTTTTAGTTTGGAACGGCTGCATGGGTGGGGGCTGCTGGTTCCCTGCAATACCTGGGGCTCTGAATTGCCTGGAGTTCTTGGAGGAAGCAGCCAGTCACTTCCTTATTCTCCCTTCTTGTTGTTTGACACGATCTTAACTACACTGTGCTGTCCCCCAGGTACAGGAACTCCCAGGCAGCAGCACCTTGGGCTCCCCACTCCAGTCTGATTCGGGGGGGGCAGGCAATGCTGCCTGCCTGGCTGCCTGCTGGCACGGCTGGGGTTTTTTTTTGGGGGGGGGGCTAGCTTAGTTGACTTTCTGCCTGGCACTGCAGTCCCAACTGCTATTTCTCAGCCTCTGAGAGAGGACTGGCAACCAGCTCCTCTGTAACCCTGCACTGCAATGTCAGAGCTGCTGGGTGGTGGTGGTGGGGCGACAATGAAGGCTGATCTCTGGCAGGGGGTCTCTGCCACCAGACCCCCTCCCATCCTGGGCCCCTTCTCCCTCCCTCCCCCCTCCCCCCCTCGGCCCTTGGGTGCACGGATGGCCTCTTGTGTCTTAGACAGCAGGTGTGTCTCCAACGGGGCCGTGTCACTGCCGGAGGCATCTGGTTCGGGCCCCTCCCTAGTGGTCTGTGGGGCTCAACATCGATTGTGAGCCCCCGAACGTTGTCCCCGACAGGGGTGCGAATGAGATGGATGACAAACCCGCATTACGCAGAAGGTCCCAGGCCTGGACTCCAGGCAGGTCTGAGAGAGGTCACAGCAGCAGCAGCAGCACTTGCTCTCTGTTGTGCAGCCAGCCAGCCAGCCAGCCATGCTCACAGAGGATGCTCCGTCTTCCACCCAGCATGCGCATGCACACTGACGAGGAGGTCGGCCAGTCCTGCCTCCGCTGGCCCACAGGCTGCCTGTCAGCGTCAGTGTCTTCAGCGGTGCCCTGTGGGGGGGGGAAGGGGCACCTGCCGCTGAGCTGCCGAGCGCGGGAGGCTGCTCGTGCTCTTGCTGCAGGACTCCGTGTGCAACACGCTCACTGCCTCAGCGCCTGCAGCCGCGGCCCACCCACCCATCGCGGTCACATCACCACACCTGAGCAGTGGAGAAGGCAGGAGCCGTCCTTCTCAGCACTGCCTGCCTGGCCCACACCTGTTCCTCCTTGCCCACCTGCGAGGCGTGCCGACACCCCCCCTCTTCCAGTCCTGGTCTTCCTCCATCGGAGGGAGGGAGGGAAAAATAACCAAAGTCTCCATGAATGACCAGCCAGCAGGGAACATTTGCTCCCTTCCATTCTTCTGAGGAGCAACGTGAACGGAAGGCGGCGGGAGTTTTCAGCATGGCAGCTGATTTCGTAGGGTGCCAACAAGGGTTCCCTGCAGCCGCGTGCGGGTGCTCATTCACTCGCGTAACAGCTGCAAGTCAGCTCAGCTTTGGTGGGTGGAAAACAAAACAGGTCTCACTGAATGAATGAATGAATGAATGAATGAATGAATGAATGAATGAATGAATGAATGATGTGCCGTGGCCAGGACTATTTTTCTCCCTTCTGCTCTTCTGTGTTCAGCTGAGATGTGAACGGGGGGGGGGGGCGGAGATTTAGTCACAGTGGCAGGTTAGGAGTGAAGCACTGTCAGCAGCGCATTACTAGCCCACCGGACTATTAACGTTAAGTGTGAAATGACAACTCTGACAGCACCCCCACACCTCCCATTTAGACTGCTTGTAGTTGTGCACATGTGCTTGCATATGCGCCTAACCCGCCCCACAGCTTGCCATGAAAAGACTCATGAAGCAAACTGACTCATGAGTCGCCATGGGCATGCGCTAGGAGTCATGCACAAGTCAATTCATGAGGAGCGGAGACGCCTGAATTGATGCAATTCAAATTTCAAGACTTGTGCACAACACTGTATCTCTGTTTGTACAGAACAAGCATTTTCCTGCAATCAGATAACACAGGCTCAGACTGCAACTTCAACAAGTGGATTTAAACACACCAAAGTAGCTTGTAAAATCCAACTATAAAGATTTCCTTTACAGCGAGTTCTTCCTTGGAATTTATGGCATGCTGGAAAACATAAACTGAAGTTCATCGCTAACCATATCTGCTCCTTTCTTCTGTCAATTTACATAATTCCATTTAATTTATTAATTTTTCCTGCTCTCTGCTAAACACTTTGAAGTTGGATTTGCCTCTCCTTAGTGAACTGCCAGTAGCACAATTTTACATTATGAGGAAAGGTTTTGTATCAGTAGCTGAGCGACATGAAATGGACTAACAACCAAACCATGGAACATAAATTCATGGTGGAGGACAGCTCTTTGAGGAGACAGTGGGTCTGAGCACATCCTCCCTGACGTGCGCCTTCCTCCCTGACTCTGAGAGTGGTCCAAACGTGCTTTATGGTGGCCCTTGTGCCAGACAAACTTGGTTGGCCTAACTGAGCCAGCCTAACTCCAGGTGAGGGATGCACCCTTAAACCGTCCACACGGAGCAAGGATTCTGGAAACAATCCCAGCTTAGACAGCAACGTGAGTGAAAAGCTTCACAGCGTGTTGGGCATGGGTGGTTCCTCTTGCACAGCCCATATTTGACATAAACTCAAAGCTAGGTAAAGTTGAGCCTTAAGTTTAACTGATGCGAAAATAGGCTTCTGCTTTGGTGTGTTGCTCGTAACTACCTGATCTCTTTGTTTACCTATAAACACCTGCCTCTCCAGTTACACACAGGCGAGAGCCACAGTGAACTATAGTAAAGGCTGGAATTGCAGCCGGTACCCTCCACTGTGTTCTTAAAGGGCACTGCTTGGTGAGAAACAGCTGGTTGATCCTGAGAAACACAGAAATCAGTTGTATTTGTCTTATTGTTCAAGTCACTTACTTTGTTCAACTGTTTAATCTCCTGGAGAGCATGATGGATTTGGTCTCCCAGTTTACTTATGCGTTCAAGTATTAGAAGCAGCATTTGGGCAGTAATGAGGCAGGCATCTCCAGATTTATGTTTGTCATGCGCCCTATTAGCCGCAGAAAGATAACAACCATTCGCCTTGTCTTCTGTGGTTTCAATAATGTCAGCTTCCAAGGCTGGAATTAAAAGTCCCACCTACTGGGTGACCTTGGACTAGAAGGGACAGTCCAAGAAGTTCTAGCATAAGTGGTAGTGTGCCAAATGCTACCCCTCCTTCCCTCCTGTTGTGCCAGCCTATGCCCGCTCCCTGGATTTGAAAAAGGGAAATGGCGTGGAAGTGTGGAGGTGGTGGGCTAGAGCTGCCCTCTCCTCAACACTTCTACCACCCTCTTCTCCTTTCCAGTCCAAGAAGAAGTGGGTGGGTGCAGCCCCCCTGCCAATCTCTGCCCGAGTCCTCCGGCTGGCTTCACAGCTGGCCATGTGGTTCAATCACACACATTCTAACGGGCCCCATAGGGTTAGACTGGGGGTGGAAAACTGGGGGTGGAAAAAGTCACCACCATAATCATCAGACCTTGTTTTGCATCCCCACCAACATTCAAAGCTGGAAAATAGTTGTATTGCTGAGTAGGATTGCCTTCGTTTTGCTGTTCTGCTTCATGACTATCTAACCTATAGACAGCTGTCTGGGACAGATGTTAACTCGCTTCCTGCTTATGTTTGTGATTTAAAAAATCTTCATTTAATCCTCCATAGCTGTTAAGAGTCAAACGAAAACACAGGCTTCTGCCCATGAGGTGATGCAATCAGAGTTCGGCCTTCAACACAGAGAGACTCTGCACTCAAGAGTTCGTAAGGATTTCTGGAATCCAGATTAATTTTCTTTAAAAAGAAAAAAATGCTGTGCTAAATTCTGTTTCAAGCTGGAAGGTCAAAAGCCAAATAAAACGTACAGTTATCAGCTCTGTCTACCGGAGTTGATATCAACGAAAGTCTGCCTCTGGAAAAAAGAAGTGCACAGCTTCGTGTTTCTTTAAAACGAACGTGATGGAGGCCCCCCGGGAGCTGCACTGAAGTCCGTTTCCCCAGTGCAGCGGGCCCTCAACTTTTGGATCACCTGCTCCAGGACTCCCCCACGAGTGCCGGACTCCTCAGATCATCCCACAGAGGCTGCAGCTAGGCAGCCTCCAGGCCCACGCAGAAGCCGCACAGCCCAGGAGGTCCTCTGGGCCCACCAGCTGCAGGCTCAGCCCCGGCAGATGCTGAACTCCCAGGAGCTGAGCCCAGGGAGGAGCCGGGCCCACGGCACTGCCGACTGGGCTGGAGGAGCCGTTCAGAGCAGGGGCACACCGATTCATCCCAGCAGAGCGTCCTACACCGGGTCCATTTGCTGGTGGGTCATCTCAGACCGTGAGCCCTCCGGGACAAATGAAAACCATCTCTTCATTTATGCTGCTCCTAAAATCACACAGTGAACTCCAGCAGGACTTTCACCCTTGTCGTGAACAGTCTGAGGGCGCAATCCGAAGCTGCGCTGCAGCAGCCCAGGCTGGCACTTAACTGTATCCAACACAGTCTGGGACTGCGCTGGAGCCTCCACAGGGCAAGGGCACACTCGCGCCCTTGCACTGGGGTAGGCACTAGCCAGCCCTATGAGCGACTCAGATCTGCGTCTGGAACATAGCAGGTGCAGATCCAAGTTCCCTGCGCAGCCCAAATGTAGGCTGAGTGGGCTGGGGTGGGCGTGGCCTAATGGCTGCATCCTGGCTCCACCCTTTCCCCAGGCCGGACCACCTCCTGGACCGTCCTCTGCTCGCCCCGTTCTGCTCGACACCTCATGTTCCATGGAGGACGGTTGGCTGTCTGCTCTCTGTCCCTCCGGAATACTGTCACAGTTTGTTTACTTCCCTGATCAATTGATTCCCACCCTCCAAAGGGCCTGATGAGGACAGTGGGGTCTCCCTTAATTTTTGACCTTCTCTGTGTTCACGTTAAATGTTTTTAAATGTGTTTGACTTATTGTGATTACATTTGTTTGTTCTCTGTAAGCCGCCTTGGGCATTTGCTTCGGCATGGGAAAGGCGGGGTACAAATTCTGCAAATAAATAAATCTCCAATAGACCTAAACGTGGCAACATATCCCAGCACACCCAACTTCTCGATGTCTAAACCAATTGATCTGAGCTTGGCACAGAATTCAGAAACCTCACATGGTAGAATCTGATTCAGCAATAGTTGGTATACTAGGCCACCATTAGCCAAATGAAAACAAGATGCCCAGCAAAAACTAGCATATATGCACCAGGCCTGTGTATTCAGTCTTACAAGGCCCATTTATCTGATGTGCAAATGGACCTATAAAGTCAATGCCTATATACTTTGCAGGGCTATCGACTATGAAGTTGGTCCAATCCTCAACTTTCAAAAATGCAAGTCGGAACAACCACAAGGTCAATTATACCAGGGGTGGGGGAGGGAACAAAAGAACAGCATCTTCCCATGCAAGTGCATGAGAACCCCACAGGCAGAAGAAACCACCCAAAGGCATGGAGGAAGAGAATCAACAGCCCAAGAGTCAGGCTGCACTTAGTGCAGATGGTGAAAGATTCTCCAAGAAGCTATTCCATATTGTCACATACTTAAGTTTAAACACTTCAGAGAGTTTCATGTGCATTTTCAAACGGGAGTTTTCACCAGCATCCAAAATGGTCTTCTGTTGTGTTGCTGCGGTCTGCCCTGGACAATCTCCCTCTCCCTGAGCTGGTCAGCTTGAATTACAGGACAGCTACATCACACTAGCAACAGGCCTGCCCACAACAAGCAAAACATCGCAAAACGCCTTTTGGGCATGCGTGGCGAGTGTTTTTGAGGTGGCTTATCAGAACAAACCAGTCAGCTGGCAGCTCTGGTCCCTGGGAGGGAATGAAGGGCTGGGGGAACAAACAATGGAGGCAAAGACTCTATCTATCCTTTGGTTCAGTGACTTTTCCTAGCAAAATTCTTAATGCCAGAGCCCAGCTTAAGAGGTTCAGCACAGGTACACAGAGAATCTTCAAACAAGTGGGAAGCCAGATGTCTTCCAAATTAAAAAAGAGCACGCGTTGCAAGCTCCCAGGCACTAAAGTGTCTAACCCGAGCCTCGAGGGAGAATGCTCTGATGCCTGCTGTAACTCTCGGTTGAAGAACCACTTATCTGGTACTGTGAGGATGACCCTACTTTACTGCCCATGACAGCGATACTTCTGAACGATAAGGGGCCTCTTTTAGAGTCTCCCAAGGTTAAGGCAACGTCTTGCTCTTCCATCAGTCTTACTGATGTAGAGTCCCAGGCTACGCTTGTTAACCATTCCATCAGCAAAGAAGCGGTGCAGATTGTTTCTGGGACTTCTCCTAGGAACATGTGTAGCGTGTCTTCCCAGCAAGTGTCGACCTCGGAGTTCCTTCCACATAGCAGAGCAAGTATTTCGCCTGATTTTCGGTTGGGATCCCTCTTGCTACAGACCCTCATTTCTCAACTATTTCTAAAGACTTCTTTCCACCACCGAAAGTTAGTGGAGAGCTGGAAGACGTGCCTTGCTCTCCTCTCAAGTCAGTTAAACCTTCTCCTCTCAGCCAAGGTTTAATTTCGGCTGTCTCGGGTTTGCCTGCCCTTCTTGCCCAGTTAGAGGTGGAGACATGTACGCCCCAACTTTGACTATGCCAATACACTACTAACCCTCAGTCGTCTTTTCACCCTGTCAGTCACCCCAAGCCCTCGGGACATTTAAAAATTGTTTCTTGGAACATTGCTGGGTGGAACAATAAACAACAAGACAAAGAATTTCTCACCTATTTGGCGAAATATGATGTCATTTTACTACAAGAAACATGGTCAGCTGATCCTATTAGTTTTGAGGGTTATCAGTCCTTCCATCTACCAGCGTTCAGACATAAGAACATAAGAAGAGCCCTGCTGGATCAGGCCAAAGGCCCATCTAGTCCAGCTTCCTGTATCTCACAGCGGCCCACCAGGTGCCCCAGGAAGGCATGAGACTACAAGATGCTTGCATCCTGTTCCCACTCCCTTGCACCCGGTACCAGTAGCCCATCACCTTTGTAAGGAGGTTTCACAATCTATCATTGCCTATAGCCCACGATGGACCTTTCCTCCAGATATCTGTCCAATCCCCTCTTGAAGGCATCAAGACCAGATGCCATCACCACCTCCTGTGGCAAGGAGTTCCACAGATTAACTACCTGGTGGGTAAAAAAGTACTTCCTTTTATCTGTTTTAACTCTCCCAACCCTCAGTTTTAGCGGATGCCCCCTGGTTCTGGTGTTTTGAGAGAGGGAAAAGAACATCCCTCTATCGACTCTATCCCTTCCATGCATAATTTTGTATGTCTCAATCATGTCCCCCCTCAGGCGCCTTTTTTCTAGACTGAAGAGCCCCAAACACTGCAGTCTTTCTTCATAAGGGAGGTGCCCCAGCCCCGTAATCATTTTTGTCGCTCTCTTCTGCACCTTTTCCAACTCCACTATGTCCTTTTTGAGATGCGGCGACCAGAACTGGACACAATATTCCAGGTGTGGCCTTACCATCGATTTGTACAATGGCATGATAATATTGGCTGTTTTATTCTCAACCCCTTTTTTAATTACCCCAAGCATGGAATTGGCCTTCTTAATTGCTGACGCACACTGGGTCGATACCTTCATTGAATTGTCCACCAGCACCCCAAGATCTCTCTCCTGAGCTGTCACAGACAGCTCAGAACCCATTAGCCTATAGGTAAAGTTTTGGTTTTTGGCCCCAACGTGCATCACTTTACATTTGTCTACGTTAAAACGCATCTGCCATTTGGCTGCCCATTCCTCCAACTTGGAGAGATCATTCTGGAGGTCTTTACAATCCTTTCTGGTTTTTACCACCTGGAAAAGTTTTGTGTCATCTGCAAACTTAGCCACCTCGCTGCTTATCCCTGTCTCCAGGTCATTTATGAATAAGTTGAAAATAAGAGACCAAATAAGAGGGGTCATTTTCAAGCTGGTTTGGTAATTTTTGTAAGATCATCTTTTCCTGCGGCTTTAGTGGAGGCCTCACAAAATTCTAGTAGTCTAATGGTGCTGAAATTGTGCGTAAAACACTCAATCCTGCTCTTAATTAATGCCTATCTCCCCCCTAACCAAAAAAAGGCACAACGAGAGTCTGCATGGAACATGCTCGCTGAGCACTGTGAAACTGTCTATAATAAATTCCCTCAGGCGTATGTCATTATGGGAGCGCACTTAAATGCGAGGGTTGGGGATGGACATGAGATTTTCCATAAAACAGCTTGTGATGACTGTGAGCCCTTCTTTTCTTTCCAAGGCTCACTACTGAGAGTCTCAAAGGATAAGTGTTTTAATGAAGCAGGAGTTATGTAGGCTAGTTTCAGTCTCCAGGCTAATTTTACCTGGCTCAATGTCATGCACCCACTACGCACCACTACGTGAGTACCAGTTCCTAGAAGTTGAGCTGGACCCGCCCACTCGAAGCTGGCCCCGTTGGCTGGTTGGCTCAGCAGCTGCGCATGCATACTGCACGCCCGCAGCCGTTGCCTGCACTTTCTGTGAGGAGGCAGGCAGTGTGGTGGTGGTGGCAGCAGTGGCAGAGGACCGGAGGCGGCGGCAGCGGCAGCAGCAGCAGCAGCGAGGGAGACCCAGGAATAAGGCAGCAAGGATGAGAAGGTGGGCTGCCTGGGGCTCCCGCTCCCTCCAGCCGCGCAGATCCAGCGTCCCGGTTCCTCCTGCAGCCTCCCCCCAGCCCCAGCCCCACGCGGTCTTTTTTTGGTCGCCCGTTCCCCCGCCTGCTCCTTGCATTTAACATTAAAGTTAAATGGCTCCCTGTCCCAAAAGGGCTCACAATCTAGTACAGTCTAGCCTGCTATTTAACCAGGGAACAGTTGAAGCAAAATATGTATATACACATCTCTAGAAAGCAAAGCAATAGAAGTTAAATCAACCACAAGCTGAAGTTATTACAAACATGATCACATCCATGGCAACAATCATGACATCACTTCCTGCGGGCGGACCCCGACAAGTGCCAATCAAAAGTGAGTACCTGTTCCTAAATCATTTGGATGACACCACTGGTTAACTTCCATCATTATACCCATTTATAAAAAAAGATGATCCCTCACAACCAGTTAACTACAGGCCTATAAGTTTGCTCTCTAACATCGGCAAACTCTATGCCAAGTACCTTCTTTCAAAACTTCAATCATGGGCCATATCTAAAGGCCTCCCCAGTAACGAACAAATTGGATTCCGTTCTGGTTCATCAACCTTAGACCATGTTTTCGTTCTGACCCACCTAGCCGAAAAATATTCTGTTCATTATAAAACCAACTTTTTTACTGCTTTTATCGATTTACGTGGAGCTTTCGACTCCATGAACAGACAGCTGCTTTGGGAAAAACTGCATAACTGGGGAATCGACCCACGTCTTCTTTTTCTTTTACGTAGTCTACATTCAAATTTTTGTCAAGTCCATCTCCCTAATACCAACATACTCACCCCTATGATCCCTGTCAACAAAGGTGTCCGACAAGGATGTATTCTTGCCCCATTATTATTCAATCTATTTCTTGCTGATTTGCCGTCCTTTTTGTCCCATCGCAATAATTCTGCTCCATCGCTTAATAATCACCCCCTCGATAATTCTTCTTTATGCTGATGACGCAGCCCTACTTTCACTCACCAGATCAGGGCTGCGCCATTCTCTTTCCAAATTTCAGGATTATTGCACTATTAATGACTTGTCCATAAATTCGACCAAAACTAAAATTATGATATTTTCCAAATCGTGGCACCCATCAAAAATTGGAAAATTGGCTCCCAAATTTATCAGCAAGTTTCAACTTACAAATACTTGGGGATCATCTTACACCATAAGCTCAGTTGGACCCCCCACATCAAACCAGTTAAGTCATCCACTTCCCATCATCTCAAAGCTATCTCCAAATTTCACTATTCCTCTGGTAATCAATACATCCCGGCAGCTATTCACATTCACCAAATTAAAATTCTTTCTCATCTACTTTATGGGGCACCTATATGGATTACTGCTGCATCCCAAAATCTTGATCAGCTCGCTGCCACCTTTCTCAGAAGAATACTGGGCCTTCCCAACTCCATCAGACTCTAACATTTTTCTTGAATTGGGAATTCATCTTCCTTCAACCCTAGCCTGGTCCTTAACTTTCAAATATTGGCTCCGCCTTTTCCTTCATACTCCTCCCAATTCTTTATTATTTGCCCTCTTAGAAGATTCCTATTCTTCCAACTGGTTACATTACCTCGAATCCAAACTTACATCCCTTGGCTTATCCATTGAGTCGCTAGTGGATACCTGTCTCTCAAGAGCCCACCACCATATCAAACTTAAGCTTTGGCAAACTGAATTAGCCCAACTGAGTGAGAATCTTAATCCCACTTGCTCCCCTAAATTCTTTGGCCTTTCTCCTTCAGGGGGCCGTGTTTTTAATTATTTTGCTCAACTAATTAATCCATCTTGGCGAAGAGCCTTTATGCTCGCTCGCCTAAATATTTTCCCCTCGGCTAATCACTTTGGCCGGTTTTCCAAAGTACCCCGTGACCAAAGACTATGTTTCTTCTGCCATCTCGCCCCAGATACTTTGGATCATGTTATTCTTCACTGTCCATCTCATCAAAATTTCCACAATATCTATCTCGAACCTTGGCTTTCTTCTTTTTCTACCTCCTTTGCAGACCCCTTCCCTATTCTATTGTCTGATCACTATCCCCCTATCACAGCATCTGTGGCTGGTTTCCTAGCTGAAATTCTGACATTAACTCTTACACTATAATCCTTTCAATTTTACGTTCTTCTTTCCTTACCCTCTCCTTATAACCAGTTTATATACTGTTTTCCCCCTGGACTTTTTCTTTTGTTTCTTTATGCCAATAAAGGTTATTGAAATTGAAAAGTGGTGTGCCCCAGGGATCTGTCTTGGGGCCCATGCTTTTCAACTTATTCATAAATGACCTGGAGACAGGGATAAGCAGTGAGGTGGCCAAGTTTGCAGAAGACACAAAACTTTTCCGGATGGTGAAAACCAGAAAGGATTGTGAAGAGCTCCAGAAGGATCTCTCCAAGTTGGGGGAATGGGTAGCCAAATGGCAAATGCTTTTCAACATAGACAAGTGTAAAGTGATGCACATTGGGGCAAAAAACCAAAACTTCAACTATAGCCTAATGGGTTCTGAGCTGTCTGTGACAGCTCAGGAGAGAGATCTTGGGGTGCTGGTGGACAATTCAATGAAGGTATCGACCCAGTGTGCGGCAGCAATTAAGAAGGCCAATTCCATGCTTGGGGTAATTAGAAAAGGGGTTGAGAATAAAATAGCCAATATTATCATGCCATTGTACAAATCAATGGTAAGGCCGCACCTGGAATATTGCATACAGTTCTGGTCGCCACACCTCAAAAAGTGGAGCTGGAAAAGGTGCAGAAGACAGCCACAGAAATGATTACGGGGCTGGGGTACCTCCCTTATGAAGAAAGACTGCAGCGTTTGGGGCTCTTCAGTCTAGAAAAAAGGCACCTGAGGGGGGACATGATTGAGAAATACAAAATTATGCATGGAAGGGATAGAGTCGATAGAGGGATGTTCTTTCCCTCTCTCAAAACACCAGAACCAGGGGGCATCTGCTAAAACTGAGGGTTGGGAGAGTTAAAACAGTTAAAAGGAAGTAGTTTTTTACCTACCGGGTAGTTAGTCTGTGGAACTCTTTGCTACAGGAGGTGGTGATGACATCTGGCCTAGATGCCTTTAAGAGGGGATTGGACAGATTTCTGGAAGAAAAGTCCATTGTGGGCTATAGGGCATGATGGATTGTGCAGCCTCCTTACATTAGTAGTAGGCTATTTCAGAGTACCGGGTGCAAGGGAGTGGGAACAGGATGTAAGCATCTTGTTGTCTCGTGCCTCCCTGGGGCACCTGGTGGGGCGCTGTGAGATACAGGAAGCTGGACTAGGTGGGCCTTTGGCCTGATCCAGCAGGGCTCTTCTTATGTACCGTCCTATATGTGCGTGAACAGTAATCAAAGTACCAAGGACTGCATTTGCCAGCACAGGCTAGCACCGGATCCAACTGTCCTTCACAATCCTCACCATCCATTTGAAAACAAAGTGCAAACAGAGAGACTTCATACAGGCGTTTGCTTTCCTAGGAGTCAGTTGCTACCATTTGGTGAAGGTAACATCAGCACAAGCACGTCTACAGCCAAATGAGATGTTACACGAGCCCCTGCCCTGCAAAGCCTTCAAGGGGGCTGCCTTGAGTTCACTGACTTCTACATCCACCAGGTGAATGCTGGCAAATTCTGAAGCAACGTTATCAAGCATCAAGTTATAAACTCAGCAGAGAAGCGCCCATCCCCAGTGCCTGCCTGTGTCTTCTACAGCTTCAGTGACTCCACCTTCTTTCTCCCTGTAGGGGCGTGATTGCTGTATTCCTTCCCTGAGGCCAAGCGCTTGCCTCAGGCCAGTTTCAACTGGTTCTAACCAGCCCAGCCATGCAACCAGAAAGATGACCTTACATGACCCCCCTACATTCAAACACTAAATTTCAAATGGAGCTCTCTTGCTTCAACAACAGGTAAGTAATTAAGTAGAGAATCCCAAGGATTTGGTATCTGCTGTTCTCTGTATAGTAGGCCCCCTACAACCATTGCATTGTTTTTGCTTCGCTTTATTGCTTAACACAGAAACATGACAGGCAGCTGGACACCCTGCACACTAGAGGGGCATTACATACACAGCCGGTACATTAAAAGAAAGAAGGCGCTGTCCAGCTTCCTGTTAATGTTCGATTAGTCTCCTCTTTCTAAGGCGTTCCCTGCATGCATCCAACATTCCTGCGCTGAGCAAGACACTGTTCCTGTGTAAAGAAAAAGTGTGCGTCCACTCTTAGTAAAGACAAAGGTCATGAGTGGGGGAAAGGAGCGTACAGTGTATAAGCACTGTACAGTACTTTATATAGGGTTCCTCCATACCTGTAGTTTATATATGCACACACCCCCGGTGCGTGGATAAGGGGCGGGAGGGTATCTGTAAAACCACACAAGATTGACAAATATTATGCAACAGTCACACACAGTGAAGTAAAAACAATGGCTATGAAAATAATCCATCTGCAATCACAACTGGGGCACATAGGCAGTATAAATGTACTTTTGCGGGGAGATGCAAAACAAAATCAAGTATACAGACAGAGGAGTATTGAGCGGTAGAGGAAGCATCACCAACTTTTCTAGTTACGGTATTTTCTCGTCTCCTTCTCCTAAAGTCTCTGTTTGGCTGCTCTCCAAGATGCTGATGTTTGTGTTCTCTTGAAAAAGCAAATTATATTCACGTTTGAAGGCGAGTTGCTTACAGCAGTGTTATTCAAACTTTTTAGACAGGGACCCACTTTTTAGAATGGCATTCATATCAGGACCCACTGGAAGTGATGTCATTAACCTGGAAGTGATGTTGTGGCAAGAAGTGACATCATCAAGCAGAAAGTGCTGTCATTGTAACATAATAAAATGACACTCCTGAAATGCAAATTGGCATTCTTGGACTGCAGCAATTGCATAACCATGAAACATCCCTGACCGAAAGCAAGATTAGGACAAAATATTATGTGACAGCACTAAACTAAAAACAATTTTAAAAAATCACCCTCACTTGAAAATTCAAACTGTTAACACTCACAAAAAGAACCTAGCAAGAGGAAGGTCTACAGCTTTCAAGATGCTGCTCCCAGCATCCGTGATCCATCTGATATCATGTTGTGACCCACCAAGTGGGTCCTGACCCACAGTTTGAGTAACACTGCATTAGAGAAAACAACGTTCAGTTAAACACCTTCCCAAGAGAACCAGGTCTGGTAATCACAGTTACATCAGCCTCTCCATTTGACAGATGGAAGAGGGAGCAACTCACAGGGCTACACAAAGGGAGCAGATGACTCAGCCAGCACGTTGCCCTCCCTCATCTCCCCCACAAACTGCTCATTTGAAAAGCAGCAGCACAGTGCCACCCAAGGCACATTTTGACATATTATTATCCCATCAAACAAAAATCAGACCCTTTTGTTCCCAGAGAATCACAAAAGAACATTTTGTATTCCTTTCTTGGACCTTCAAAGCCACTCACATTCTGAAAAACAAAAATTTAAGAGTCAGGTGTATGAAGAGCCAAAAACACATCCATTAACATCACATCTTCAGACCAAACTTGTAAACTGCCAGCCATACACCCATAACCCCCCCCCCAAATGAAATTAGGAGGAGTCCTGAATGCCTGCAAGCCACATGAGCACATATTTCAACTAATGCAGGGTTGTCAAATTCATCTCATGCAGCAGGCCAAATGGCATTCATGGTGACTGCTGAGGGCTGAACATGACATCATTAAGCAGGATATTAAGCAGATGAGGGCCAAAAATAAGCACCCTTTTCTCACCTAGGAACTTATTAGCCGCAAATGACAGTAAAGAATGCAACAGAATGTTTTTAGGTTACAGGAAGACACTTGTCTAAACAGGGTAGAAAATAATGTCATAAGGTCTCATGGAGGTCCAAACCTGGTGTGGGGGCTATAATGTTACTGCAGAGGATGGGACTGCAAGCAAATTCAAGTACTTCCCACCAGCTGCACTTCAAAAGCACAGCTCCATCAAGGAGAAATTGGTCTTGGGGGTGGGTCATAGGCAAAGGTCAATGTTGCCTCCTCCTCCACAGTTCCATTATCTCTATTTGTTAACTTAGGTTTGGGATCATGCTTCTGATTGTATCATGTCTAGCACAACCAAAAGGCAGTCCTTTGCCCAGCAAAGCTTCCTGGTTGAATCATTCCGGCTGTTTACCAGGCTCAAGCCCAACATTTTATTCACACCAAACTAGTTAACCGCAACCTTTTTTTACTAAGCACAAGAAATGTTGTAACTCAAGCAATTCTAACACAATTCCCAATAATAAAAGAGAAACATGAGCTACTTGGGAGGGGGAAGAAATGCAAGCACTGACTGTGGCTCAGATCATGAGCTTCTTATTGCAAAATTCAGGCTTAAACTGAAAAAAGTAGGGAAAACCCTCCACGTATGACCAAAATCAGATCCCATGCGAATATACAGTGGAGGTGACAAATAGATTTAGGGGCTTAGATTTGGTAGACAGAGTGCCGGAAGAACTTTGGACAGAGGTCTGTAACACTGTACAGGAGGCAGCAACTAGAACCATCCCAAAGAGAAAGAAATGCAAGAAGGCAAAGTGGCTATCTGAAGAGGAAAGCTGAGGAATAGCTGAGAAAAGAAGGGAAGCAAAAAGCAAGGGAGAAAGGGAAAGATATACCCAACTGAATGCAGATTTCCAGAGAATAGCAAGGAGAGATAGGAAGGCGTTCCTAAATGAGCAATGCAAATAGAGGAAAACAACAGAATGGGAAAGACTAGAGATCTTTTCAAGAAAATTGGAGATGTCAAAGGACAATTTCATGCTAAGGTAGGCACAATAAAGGACAAGAATGGCAAGGACCTAACAGAAGCAGATGAGATTAAGAAGAGGTGGCAAGAATACACAGAAGAACTATATAAGGCTGATCTAAATCTTCCTGATTACCACAATGGTGTGGTCACTGAGCTCGAATCTGACATCCTGGAGTGTGAAATCAAGTGGGCTTTAGAAAATATCACTAACTAACAACAAAGCTAGTGGAGGTGACAGCATTCCAGCGGAATTACTCAAAATCTTAAAAGATGATGCTGTCAAAGTGCTGCACTCCATATGCCAGCAAATTTGGAAAACCCAGCAGTGGCCACAAGACTGGAAAAGATCAGTTTACATTCCAATCCCAAAGAAGGGCAATGTTCAAACTACTGCACCATTGCACTCATTTCACATGCTAGCAAGGTCATGCTCAAAATCCTACACGCTAGGCTTCAGCAGTATGTGAATCAAGAACTACCAGAAGTACAAACTGGTTTCCGAAGAGGCAGAGGAACTAGAGATCAAATTGCCAACGTTCGCTGGATCATGGAGAAAGCAAGAGAGTTTCAGAAAAACATCTACTTCTGCTTCATTGAGTATGCTAAAGCCTTTGATTGTGTGGATCACAACAAACTGTGGCAAGTTCTTGAAGAGATGGGAGTACCAGACCACCTGATCTGCCTTCTGAGAAACCTGTATGCGGGTCAGGAAGCAAGAGTTAGAACTGGACATGGAACAACCGACTGGTTTCAAATTGGGAAAGGAGTACGACAAGGCTGTATACTGTCACCCTGCTTAGTTAACTTATATGCAGAGTACATCATGAGGAAGGCAGGGCTGGATGATTCACAAGCTGGAATCAAGATTGCTGGGAGAAATATCAACAACCTCAGATATGCAGACGACACCACTCTAATGGCAGAAAGTGAGGAAGACCTCAAGAACCTTCTGAGGAGGGTGAAAGAGGAAAGTGCCAAAATTGGCTTGAAGCTCAACGTGAAAAAAACTAAGATCATGGCAACCACTCCCATCACTTCCTGGCAAATAGAAGGGGAAGAAATGGAAGCAGTGACAGACTATCTTCCTGGGCTCCAAGATCACCACAGATGGTGACTGCAGCCATGAAATTAAAAGACGTTTACTTCTTGGGAGGAAAGCTATGGCGAACCTAGACAACTTAATAAAAAGTCGAGATATCACCCTGCCAACAAAGGTTCACATAGTCAAAACTATGGTTTTCCCAGTAGCAATGTATGGCTGTGAGAGCTGGACCATAAGAAAGGCAGAGCTTCAAAGAATAGATGCTTTTGAATGATGGTGCTGGAGAAGACTCTTGAGAGTCCCCTGGACTGCAAGGAGATCCAATCGGTCAATCCTCCAGGAAGTCAAGCCTGATTGCTCCCTGGAAGGACAAATCCTGAAGCTCAAATACTTTGGCCACCTCACGAGAAGAGCAGACTCTTCAGAAAAGACCCTCATGCTGGGAAAGATTGAAGGCAAAAGGAGAAGGGGCGGCGGGGGATGAGATGGTTAGATAGTGACACCGAAGCGATGAACATGAAATTGGGCGAACTCTGGAAGCTAGTGGAGGACAGGGAGGCCTGGCGTGCTGTGGTCCATGAGGTCGCGAAGAGTCGGACACGACTTAGCGACTGAACAACAACAAATATTATTGCTTGTAAATAGTTAGGTAAGAAAGATATTTCTTTCTAGGTCTCCTTTTTCTAAAGTCCTGCAAAGCTAGGTGGGTCCTGACAGATTCCTTCTGAAAAATGAATTCCACTGCTAAGACGTTTAGGAACTACTGCAATAGACTGAATGAGACTGCATAACAAATGACTTTCCCTCTAGATTTCAGCACTGAGAATAAATTGTTCTGCAACATCCTGCTCAATTAACCAAATAACCCAAAATGTACCTATAGACCTGGTTGTGGAGCGTTCCGAGTGCTTCCGACTCTTTCCAAGCCCTGCCCTAACTCAATACAGAGCTGTGCTGTTCTAATTGACTGTAAAGTTCTGAGCCTGCTCAGAAGCTGCCAATGCAAATGCATGGAGTCCTATGGAAAGCGAAACTGAGCCGCACTGCATGCTTACTCATGAGTGGAAAGGAGAGGCCTAGAGGAATGCAACGCCACCAGAATAGTCCCAATCCTATGAACACAGGCACCGAAAAACACTGAAGAAGAAAGTCCCTCCCTCCCAGCTGACTGAGCCCTACGGAAAGCCAAACTGAGCTCATGAGTACAAAGTCATAATGAGTAAGCAAATGTATTACTCTCGTGTTTGCATGAGGTGCAAGGAACTACTATAAATTACATTTAAAGATGAAGAATCTATAAATCAGACCACGTAAGAAAACACAGGGCATTTAGAGACCCTGCTTCTATGAAGTCAAAACAGAAAAGTTGTCCAAAGTGGCCTGAACAGTTGCTGTATTTGAGCCCATTCATCCTATGTCTGCTTCCTTGGATTCAAGACTTTTTGAACACCGTGGGATTTACAGAGTACAGGTAAACATATCTGCTAACAGCCACAGGCATAAAACACCAGCTACATTACATTGATTATACTTCATAAAATGCTTTAAAATTGATTAAAATATTGATTTGAAAAAACATTACACGGCTTTCAGCCCTTTATTTAGGATACCGCTGCCATCCACAGGGGGAAAAAGCCACCTTCGACGGCCTCTAGTCATCCAGTGGCAACCCTGCCAATGCCATCGGGGGAGGGCAAGCACTGGGTGCCGCCACAGCTGGGGGAAAAGCAAGCAAGCAAATGCTGCCTGGAGGCACTGCCACACGCGCTGCCTGAGGCTCCGTAATGCTCCGGTCGGTGGGGAGGGGGGCAACTGGGGGAGGGGGGCTGTCCGCAGACCTGGCCCTGGGGCAGCAGCTGCAGGGCCAGGAATGTGACTGTGGTCATCCCTAATAAGATTCAAACCATTTGATGATTTTTGGCTCAAATTCATGGAATCTTTTAAAACACAGCCTTTGGTGCTGTGATTTTCAGTATTTTTGAGGACAAAAATTTTTGTACTCACGGCACACTGACCTCTGCCGTCTTCTCTCCGGTCGTTGCTTCTTGTGATATTGCTTCTGGAAAACTCATCCGCGTTCTGCATCTCTGTTTCTGGTGCAACAGCCTGTCCCTATTCCTTTGCTAGCTTTGCCAACTAAGGAAGAGGGAGCCAATTTGTTACTACCGACAGTTGCCCTTAGAACAGCTGCAGAATCCAGACAAGTTTTTCAGAGCAATTTTCAGTGCAGTGCTGCAGACTCCCAGTGGCACATCTGCAGACCTTTCACCGCACGCCAGTTGAGAAATCACTGCTCTGAAGTCACATTTTGAAGGCAAACAAGTGATTAACTCTGGGTATTTTATGTATTATTATTTAATTTATAACCCACTCTTCCAAAAGTGGCATATGAACAATTTAAAATGACTAAAAATAAAATGAGATAAAAAGCAACTAAAAATGATACATAGGAATGGATAAAAACATAAATTAACAGTAAAATAAAACCAGCACTATTTATGTACAGGACTTTTAGTTAAATAGACACCAAATTCAATTCTGGGAACAAGTGTATATATAATTTTAAATTGCAGCAAAATCATGATTTGCAGGCTAAAGACCAAAAAACACTTCCTTGGAGAAATTTAATAGCATGATCCTACTGAGAGCATGGTCTGGTTTTGTTCCAATATGCATTTTTCTTTCCTACACTGCCAGACAACCGCCAAGCTTACAAAAATAATGTACAGTGCATTGATGTGGAAGAGTATGATTGAGGGTGCAACCTGAACCCCCTTCCCAGCCTCGGGGTAAGGGCAATGCTGCTTGGAGGTAAAGGAACAAGCTTGCCCTGTCCTGAGGCAGCCTCTCTGACTGCCTTCCCACTGCAGAGTTCAGCACTCGTCCCATTGGCACAGCTACATCAGTGCTGGTTGGTTAGGATTGTGCCCTGAAACTGGTAACCATAGAAGTAAGTAGCAAAACCTTACCTGAATAAGATCAATATTTTATCCTGAAGCTACAATATATCCTAATAGCCTTCCCGCCTAAGTAGGTGAACTGATTTTAATTGGATTTACTAATGAGCAATCATGCTTCAGATTCAGACCGGGGGAGGTATTTTAACCAAAACCCATTAGCGGTAAAATTATATTAAGATCCAAGATAAAAATATACAGCTGTCATAACAACAATATTTAGTCCGAGGGTAAGGACTCAGGGCCCAAATCCAATCCAACTCTCAAGCATTGATGCAGCCACTGTGCAGCCCCAGACTAAGGGAACAAACATCCCCTTATGTTACCTCTGTGAGTGCTCCCCTACTGATGGATACAGCATATGCCCCAATGGCACGGCTGCATCGCAGCAGGAACGTTGTATAGGATTGGGCCCTTAATCAACAGAACTTCAGCACAATATGTTCACTGCTTAAAATTACTAATATGTCAAGAATAGATGGCACATAAGGCAGGTGACTTGCTTTTCCAGAACAAGACAGGCTTAGAACAAAGTGTTCCCCCCCCTTCATTTGGGGCATACAAATATGAATATTAACTTTACAATAAAACAAAATGCCCAGAAGCACGTATTAACCATTTCTTTCAGATCGTCAACACTCAAAATAATATATTTCATCTATGTGACATACGTATAAGAGAGTATAAGTATTGGTCTCCATGGCAAAGTCATCTGTTCCTAATAAACTAGTATAGTAAGTACATCAAGAATCTGCCATTCTTCTGCAGACCCCATACCAATATTGCCAGGACACTATTTCTGAATTTCTATATATTGTGACCAATGGGTCTAAATCCAATTTTTGGTGGGTTGACAGTTATCACAAGCTGATAGCGGACAAGAAAAATGTATTGTGCCCTACAGCACGAGCACATTTATTCGTGAGTAGGTTGGCATGCCTCAGTCCATTTCGAAGGGAAACGCAACACCAGCAGGATAGTCCGAATCTGACGATTGCAGGCCCTCCAGAAACAATTGCAAAGGGGGTTCCCCCCTCCAAGCTAACAAGGAAACTGTATTGAGCCCCATGGTAAGCAGAACGGAGTCACACGGGCACGCACTCAGGTGCCTCAACTCTTACCAAAGGCCAGTACAGGTAAAGGGGAACGTAAGGCAACCAGAATGGTCCCAGTCTGATGAACGTGGAACTCAGCGAATACTCCAGAAAAACATTCTCCCCAACCAACCACCCTATTAAAAAGGATTTTAAAAAACCAGAAGCTTGAATGGCTGGTAAGGTGAAACTTTTTTTTACTCTCATAAGTCTAGGTCGATCTTGACGGTGTGTCGTTTTAAAAACTCAGCCCTGGTGCTAAAATGTTTGGGAACCACTGCTGTATATGATGGAACCATTCAGTTACTATTTTGCTTTTAAGTCTACAACCCAAAATAAACCTGTAAATAAACCCCACTGGTAATAAATCAGATCTTCAAAAAAAAGTTTTTCAAGTAAGGAAGATGAGCTGCAAGGACAGCAACCCAAGAATGATTTGCTACCAACATCTCTAGAGCTACCAACATGTATTGCTCTCAGACGTCCCACAGATTGTCAACTTTCCACTAGTTTACCATTCGAAAACCAACTCTATATGATGAAATAACATATCAGAAGATTCAGTCCAGTTACCATCAAATGCAACACTGTATATCTAGACTGGGCATGGACCAAAGGTACCTGCATACATTTTGTGTCTCATGACACTTCTTCATTGCTATCTATGATCAAGGTACACTGTTTCAGATGTACCCAAAGATGCAGTTACTTAATCCATCCACAAACCCAGGGTGGGGGGAAACATTTGATAATAGGTTAAAAGCTGCATAACACTCCCACTTTATGAAAGCCAATCTCTGCAATAATATTTTGCTTAATAAAGCACCATCATTGTAAGGCTTCAATTAGGAAAATATTAAACATGCAGTAAAAACAATCAACATAAATGGGGGGGGGATTGAAAGGAACTTGGAGCTATGGGATGAGACCAGAAAACTACTGTAGTCGCCTTCACTCCAAATTTTGAGCTGGGCTTCCAGAGCAAGAGAGTGAATGCGTGCAAGGAGCATGGAAAATTTTGAGAATGAAACTGATCAATGGCAAACACTCCAACCACTGCCTTTACATCATAAGCCTGAAAAATGAGTGTGTTTGTGCGTCAACTCTCCACCTCCCCCCCCCCCCCCCGGTTAAGATATGACTGATTTTGAAGACTACTGCCTCTCTCCAGCATGCATGCATCAAAAGATCATTTGCCCAATACAAATACTTGCTTTACAGTCACAATATTTAGGCTTTCTTATTAGTAAACAAGAATATAATTCAGAGACCTGTAAAATAGGTCTGTTAAATTACAGCAGGAGGAAATGCAAGTTGGCCTATGGGAAAAGTCTTGGAGGGCCAGCAAAACGGAGGAGTCAAAGGGCAAAATGCATTTTTGAGTCCTTCCCTTTTCTCCTCTGCCCCCCCCAGTTACTATTTGAATGCCACTAACTTTACAGGATCTCTAGATCATTTTATTCAACCAGTTTGGCAGTCAATAAAGTGTAAAACAGACAGGAAAGCACCTGAGGGTTAAATTATGCACATTTACTGGAATATAAGCCCATTGAATTCAGTGGCTCTTACTCCAAAGTAAGCATGCAGAGAATTGGGCTGCAAGGATGCAATCCTATAAATACTGTCATGTCATGGGAGCCAGACCCACTGAATTCAGCATGAACATTATCAGGTGATAAGCTTCACTGACTGCAACAAGAGCTGGATGCTCTCCCCTTGAAATAAGAAGGACTTAAAGCTGCTTAGTTCAACCCAGTTATTTTATGGGTGAAATCTACTCGGTAGAAAAAACGTTGGGATTCAAGCAGGATAACAAGAACTGTAGCCTGCCCCATACGCATGGGATGCAGGGAAGAAAGGATGCTCAGAAGAACCACAGTTGATGCCTAACACACCCTGAAGGAACCTGAAGGAAGATCTGCTAAGGTTTAGTGTCAGAATGCATGCATTTGAGCATGTGCAGAGCACAATCCCATAAACTCAAGCGTACATCAGAGACTGAAGGAGAAGAACTTTCTGGGGGCAAAGGTGTCACGAGTGGGCGCGCTCTGCGTATCCTATTGTCCTGCACACAAATGCCACAGGCAGAGTGCCGCAAAGCCCACCCCACTCCCGCGACCGGGAATGCCAGCCGTGCGCCCCAGCTAAGGGAGCTTTCTTGTGACCATGAACGAGCGCTTCTCATTGCGGAGGACGCGCATCAGGCAGGAGCTGCACCTGCCCGCGCCACGCGCCACTGCCTCGAGGCCGGCCGGCCGGCCGGCGGGCGGGCTCCTGCGGCCCCCCTAGACCGGCGAGCCGGCCCTCGCCTCCCCGTCGCCGCCAGGCAGGGAGGGAGCGTGCGCGCCTCTTCCCCGGGGCCCGGCCCTGCTCGGCTGGCGCCCGCCACTCACTCGGCGTATCCCGTGGTCCAGGGCAGGCGCTTCGTGTCCTTGCTGAGGATGAGGATGGGCCGCGCGATGTGGTCGGCGGAGCACTCGACCTCGTCCGCGGACAGCGCCAGGAACTCGGGTCTGCCGTAGGGGAAGCGGAGCGGCAGGTCGGCGCCGCCCCCGCCGTGCTCCGAGCCCGCGCCGCCAGCCATGATGCCGCCCATGAACGTGGCCACCGCCGACTTCACCCGCGTGAGCATCGCAGTCCTGCCCGCGGCGGCGGCGGCGGCGGCGGCTCCAGCGGGGCCGGAGGGAGGGAGGAGGGAGGGAGGGAGGGAGGACGGCCAGCCAGCCAGCCAGCCAGCCAGCCGGAGGACGCTGATCACGCCAGTGCCGCTGCAGCCGAGGCGCTTCCGCAGTGGAGCCGCTGCGCGACGGAGCTGCTGACGCCGGCCAGGAAGCCCCGCAGCGGGTTGGGTCGGGAGCAGCCTCCGAGCCTCCGAGCCAGGCCACTCCGCCCCGCCCGCCCGCCCGCCGATTTCCGAACTCAGCCCAGCTGGGCGGCCGCCGCGCCGAGTCACGTGACGGCCACCCTCGGCCTCCGCCGCGGCTCTCGCTGCCCGGGGACTTCCTGCGCCGCCCAGGAGGCGGCCGTGCGCCGGTGCCGGCTCGCGCCTTGGGATCGCCCTTGCTGGAGCGGGGGAGGCGCGCTTTCCGTATCGCACTTCCCCCCAGCGACGTTGTATTCGCAAACGACGACCGAACAACGTGCATCAGTGCTGCGGCTGCCGTCATTAAGCTGAGAAGGGGGATCTCAGGCTCCTGTTCAGGTGTGATGTGCACGAGTTGAACAGGTCGAAGCACCCGCGCTGCGGTCTGCGATCAAACCCGAGGAGGCCTGAGCCCGGGATATAATAGGCCAGGCCGGCTCAGCGCTGCCTCGGTGGCTCCGTCACAAACCCTCGCAGGCCTTCGCTGTGACAGCCAGATGGGGCCGCTGGCGGGTGCTGCCGTCCCTCCCCGCTGTGGGCCCTTCCGCAGTCCCGGCAGCCGGGGCTCTCCCACACCCCCCATCTTTCTGCCTCCGGCCCTGCTGGCATCGCCTGCTGTTTTTCGCACCAACCACCAGAGGCGTTTCTACAGGGAGGGCAAAGCTCTAAGTTTTGCAAGAAGCCTTACCCTGTCATGTAAATCCCTCCTCTCCCGTGCTGCTGTAGCCAGTCAGCAACGCCAAGATTGGCTAAAACGGTGCAGGAGAGGAGTGAGTTCCACTGCAAGGTGAGGCTTCTTGCAAAACTTAGAGCTTTGCCATCCCTGTAGAAACGCCACTGCCAACCACATAAAGTGTGTAATTTGTTAAGCCTTGCTGGACCATTTTCACACCTGTGCCCAGCAGCCCCTTGCTTGGCCAACGGAAGCCCCCAGCAGCACCCTGAGACGGAGCTCTCCTCTGCTCCAGCCCGTGCGGAGGCAGGCAGGCAGGCGTGGCTCCGGCTGGCTGGCTGGCTGGCTGGCTGGCAGCTGATTCTGCAGGAATGACGCTCCGTCTGCCCCCCCCCCCCCCCCCCTGCCCTGACTCTCTTGCTGACCGTCTTTTAGTTCTTGTGGCTGTGCTGCTGTGGAGCTCCCTCCTCCCCAGACGCACACTTCTCTTTCCTGACCACAGCGCCTAGAGCAGTGATGGTGAACTTAGGACACGCGTGTCAAAGGTGACACACTACAACATTTGGGGTGACACGAGCATTCACCAACACCTGACAAAAACTGAGTTTATTTTACTCATTTTTCATTTTTGCAATTATCTGATGTTCCTTTATAGAATACATAACACCACACGTGATTGGACTGTATTTTTTGTTTCAATAAATGAATATAGAGAACTGTTTCTCTTTTGTTTGGAAGGGAGGATTGACATGCCAGCGGAGTCAAGTTAAGCATTTTCCAAAGTGTTGACGTGCCAAGCCCAGAAGGTTCGCCGTCACTGGCCCAGGGTTCAGTTGTGGAATGGATTGTGGCTGCAGCCCCCTCCCCCCTTGCTGGAACTGCTGCCTCTCCCCCGCCCAGGGGCTGTCTGGCTTACTGGGGCGGGTGAGGAAAGTTGCTTCCTTTCCCGTCGCACACAGTCAGTGGCTTCCTTGTTCTCAGGAGCCTCAGTGGCAGCTGCCAGATGCAGCCACGTCCCCACTGCCAGCCTCACAACTGCTGCCACGTTCAGGCGACAAAAGGCCCAGCGGGGTCTGTCAGTAACTACGTGCAGATCCAGGGCAGTAAGGACTAGTGGTCAGCATGTGCACACCCTTCCTGCAACCTTCACTCCTGTGTTTGTACCTCCAGCTGAATGGGGGAAAGCCTTGGCAAGTTGAGTCTGCTGCCCACCTGACCAGGAGACCACACTAGCCCCAGAGGCTCCTTGAAGGCGCTGATTTTGACCTTTGAAGCCCTTTAGTATTTGGATCAGGGGGGTTGAGAGCCTGTCTCCTGCTCAGTGGCGTTTCTACAGGGAGGGCAAAGCTCTAAGTCTTGCAAGAAGCCTCACCTTGCAGTGGAAATCACTCCTCTCCTGCACCATTTTAGCCAATCCTCACAGGGAACATCTTGGCATTGCTGACTGGCTACAGCAGCAAAGGAGAGGAGGGATTTCCATGACAGGGTAAGGCTCCTTGCAACACTTAGAGCGTTGCCCTCCCTGCAGAGACGCCTCTGCTCCTGCTGAATAATCTTGCTGGGTCTGGCTGCTGAAGGCAGGAGCAAGGCGAGAGGGGGGGCTTGCCCGGGCTGTCAGCCTGTCTGGGTGGGTGCTGGTGGCGGGGGTGGGGGTGGGGTGTCTACTTTCCTCCTTCCTCACATGGCGCCTTGAAGGGAAGGCAGCCAGAGCAGCTCCATGGCAAGTGCAACATGGCAAAGACCTGGTGCCTGGTCTACTGACAAGAAGAAACAATCTGCTTCTGCAAGTGCAACGCTGGTCTCCTTGTGGGAAGCAGGCCAGTTCTTCTTGCAAGTACAGGTCATGGGCTTGTCCTTAGTGTGATCTGTACAAACTTAGCCCAGGTGTCCTTGCAAGTAGAGGTTGCGGGCGTTCCTGCTCCCTCAGCCTGCATGAACTTAAGCCTGATCTACTCTTGAGCAGAGGTTGCTTGCTTTCCTCCTTCTCAACCTGCTCCTCCTTAGGAAGATCCCCGTAATCAAGTCAGTCCTTGGTTGGCTTAGGGGAGGAGCCAATTGCTCAGGTGGGGTGGCTTGCTTTTATAAGCCTTGTGCAGCTGCTGAAGCCTTGTGCAGCTTCATGTGGATGGGCACTAGAAGTGGTAAGTCTGTGAGAGGTGCTTTTTTGTGGGTATAGATGGATGGATGGGGCAGCTGTCTCTAATTCTCCTGACTTTTTTCCATGTGTTTTTCTTCTCTTCCTCTCTTCTAATATGTTTGGCTATGGGACCCTCTGCCTGGGCAGGTCACCTGGCTGGGGCTTGCTGTTGAGGCAAGTCCTTGATCATCTGGTGGAGCCCCAGTGTGTGCTGTGGGTGCCTCTTGCTGGAGCAGCACAGCTGTCGGTTGCAGAGCACCAATGCAAGGAGCTTCACAGTTTTGGGACGACGGGGCAAGTAGGAGAGCTGTTCTCATACAGGGGTGGTGGTGGCTGCTGCTGTGGCGATCTGGGGTAGTGAGGGGGGCGGAAGGGAGAAACCAGGTTCTCTTTTACTATTTTGTGTTTCTGTTTTGCTCTTTAACCAACTGGCTTGTGCTGGTCACCTGTGTAGCTTATGGCTGCAGTGAGTCCTTCCTCGGCCAATTGCTCAAGTGGGAGGGGATTCTGAGGCTGCTCTGATAAGCACAGCACACCCCCAGCTGTGAGCCTCGGGACCACCTGCAGGAGACGAGGGCTGTTCATACGGATGTCATGAAGGCGAGGGTAAGCGTGAAAGCTGTTCTTCCATGGAGGAGGGGGTCTCTTTGCTGCTGGTGGTTTGGGAATGTGGGGCAGCTCGTGCTGGCTTGGGGGGGGTGGGGGGGTGCTCCTTGACTTCCCTCCCTCCGCTTCATGTTTCTCTTCTACCTGTTGTAACCTGCCTGCTTGTGCTGGTCACCTGGTGGAGCTGGTTGCTGAGGAGGGTCTTGGGGCAGGGGAGGGGTTTGTTCTGGGCCTGTCCTGTAAGAGTTACTCTCTTGGCTGGAGCTGGCCAAGGGGGTGAACGTGGGGGGGGGGCAAGGGAGGGGTGTGTGCATGCAGGGAAGGAGGAAGGAGGGGTGAATGTGGGCTCTTCTCCCTGCCCCCAGCCTGCCACCCTCTCCTTCTGCCCCATAGTAGACAGAGTCTCCTCCGTCTGCTTCCCTGGCTTCTTGTATGCAGAAGCTACGGTGCAAGGGGGGAGGGCTAGGCAGCAGCTCACTGCTTCAGGGTGTTCTCAATGAGCTCCTTTCTGTTAAGGTGACTGGGCACTTGCTATGTGGGCGGGGGTGGGGGCCCTTCAAATCACATTTGCTCCCACATCTGTCCCCCTGCAGCTTCTGGAGGTTTGGTGGGCTGTTGAGCTGGCCCCGTGTGTGTGTGTGGGGGGGCTACTCCATAGGGACCAAGGTTAGGCCTGTCTGCTTGGGGTAGGCAAGGGGGGGCGGCTGTAGTCAAAGGCTGGGCTAAGAAGGGTGAAGCACTGTGACCCACTCCAGATGCCCAGTTGTGCCTTGTGAGACCACTTACCCAAAGAGCCCTCCCTGCCTGCCTTCCAAAGGTTGCTTCAGCTCTCAGTCCTTGGTTTTAACAGACTTCCTCACTTTGGAGCCTCAGCCCAATCTTCTCTGACCTGGATGTGCGCTCAGTCCTGATTCTCTTCCCTTTTCAGGAGACGAGCCCTGACTGATTCTCATCTCATGGAGCCTGGTTCTCCCTTGCGTCTGGTCCAGTTGTGAGTTTGCTGGACTCTTGGGGGGCTTTGCCATTTGCTTGTGTCTGCTGGGCCCCTTCTGCTCTGCAGGTCTTCAGGGTGTGCTTGATCTGGGCCTGGTGTGTCAGACCAGGTCTATCTTCTCCCTCTCGGCTTGAATTGGTGCAAGTCCATCTACACACAATTTGCTCATCCGCTTGTGGACTCTTCTTGTGGCTTGTGTGCATCCAGTTGGTCTTGCTGGCATCTACACTTTGAGCTGTGGCTCACTGCTCTGCTCTAGAGGAAACCTCTTCCTTGCTTGTTTCTCCAGTTATGCCAAGCCTCTCTGGGTCTTTTCCCTAGGGTGAGGGGCCCTGTACTTGAAGCATTTTCTTTGGGCTCCCCTAACACACGTTGGGTCTACATCGAAATCAGATTGATTACATTCTTTGCAGCCAAAGATGGAAAAGTTCCATACAGGCAGTCAAAACAAGACCTGGAGCTGACTGTGGCTCAGATCATCAGCTTCTTCTTGCCAAATTCAGGCTTAAACTGAAAAAAGTAGGGAAAACCGCTAGGCCCTCCACGTATGACCTAAATCAGATCCCCTACGAATATACAGTGGAGGTGACAAATAGATTTAGGGGCTTAGATTTGGTAGACAGAGTGCCTGAAGAACTTTGGACGGAGGTCTGTAACATTGTACAGGAGGCAGCAACTAAAACCATCCCAAAGAGGAAGAAATGCAAGAAGGCAAAGTGGCTGTCTGACGAGGCTTTACAAATAGCTGAGGAAAGGAGAGAAGCCAAAAGCAAGGGAGAAAGGAAAAGATATACCCAACTGAATGCAGATTTCCAGAGAACAGCAAGGAGAGATAGGAAGGCCTTTCTAAATGAGCAATGCAAAGAAATAGAGGAAAACAACAGAATGGGGAGGACTAGAGAACTTTTCAAGAAAATTGGAGATGTCAAAGGACAATTTCATGCTAAGGTAGGCACAATAAAGGACAAAAATGGCAAGGACCTCACAGAAGCAGATGAGATTAAGAAGAGGTGGCAAGAATACACAGAGGAACTCTATAAGGCCGATCTAAATGTTCCTGATAACCACAGTGGTACAGTCACTGAGCTCGAACCTGACATCCTGGAGAGTGAAGTCAAGTGGGCTTTAGAAAGCCTCACTAACAACAAAGCTAGTGGAGGTGACAGCATTCCAGCGGAATTACTCAAAATCTTAAAAGATGATGCTGTCCAAGTGCTGCTCTCCATATGCCAGCAAATTTGGAAAACCCAACAGTGGCCACAAGACTGGAAAAGATCAGTTTACATTCCAATCCCAAAGAAGGGCAATGCCAAAGATTGCTCGAATTACCGCACCATTGCACTCATTTCACATGCTAGCAAGGTCATGCACAAAATCCTACAAGCTCGGCTTCAGCAGTATGTGAATCGAGAACTACCAGATGTACAAGCTGGTTTCCGAAGAGGCAGAGGAACTAGAGATCAAATTGCCAACCTTCGCTGGATCATGGAGAAAGCAAGAGAGTTCCAGAAAAACGTCTACCTCTGCTTCATTGATTATGCTAAAGCCTTTGATTGTGTGGATCACAACAAACTGTGGCAAGTTCTTGAAGAGATGGGAGTTCCAGACCACCTGATCTGCCTTCTGAGAAACCTTTATGCGGGTCAGGAAGCAACAGTTAGAACTGGACATGGAACAACCGACTGGTTTAAAATTGGGAAAGGAGTACGACAAGGCTGTATATTGTCACCCTGCTTATTTAACTTATACGCAGAGTACATCATGAGGAAGGCAGGGCTGGATGACTCACAAGCTGGAATCAAGATTGCTGGGAGAAACATCAACAACCTCAGATATGCAGACGATACCACTCTACTGGCAGAAAGTGAGGAAGACCTAAAGAACCTTTTGATGAGGGTGAAAGAGGAAAGTGCCAAAATTGGTTTGAAGCTCAACATTAAAAAGACTAAGATCATGGCAACCACTCCCATCACTTCCTGGCAAATAGAAGGGGAAGAAATGGAAGCAGTGACAGACTTTATTTTCCTGGGCTCCAAGATCACCGCAGATGGTGACTGCAGCCATGAAATTAAAAGACGTTTACTTCTTGGGAAGAAAGCTATGGTGAACCTAGATAGCTTAATCAAAAGCCGAGACATCACCCTGCCAACAAAGGTTCGCATAGTCAAAGCGATGGTTTTCCCAGTAGCCATGTATGGCTGTGAGAGCTGGACCATAAGAAAGGCAGAGCGTCGAAGAATCGATGCTTTTGAATTATGGTGTTGGAGAAGACTCTTGAGAGTCCCCTGGACTGCAAAGAGATCCAATCGGTCAATTCTCCAGGAAGTCAAGCCTGATTGCTCCCTGGAAGGACAAATGCTGAAGCTGAAGCTCCAATACTTTGGCCACCTGATGAGAAGAGAGGACTCTTTAGAAAAGACCCTCATGCTGGGAAAGATTGAAGGCAAAAGGAGAAGGGGGCGACAGAGGATGAGATGGTTAGATAGTGTCACCGAAGCAATGAATATGAAATTGGGTGAACTCAGGAAGCTAGTGGAGGACAGGGAGGCCTGGCGTGCTGTGGTCCATGGGGTCGCGAAGAGTCGGACACGACTTAGCGACTGAACAACAACAACAACACACGTTGGGACAGTTCTTGCGTCGCCTCGTCCCCCTCAGCTCGGCCTGGGATCCAGGTTGGGACCCCCCTGCGGACTCCTGAGGAGCCGCCTGCTCTCCACTGGCTAGGACTGGACTGTCTCAGTGGAGGGGGGGGACTGTGCTTGGTGGTGGGGGACTCACAGGCAACGGAGCAGGCTGTTTCTGGCAGTGCAAGGTTTCTGTTAGCCTGGCCTTTGGAAGTCAACTCATGAGTAAATCCCAGCTGGTGACGTTTTTCATATGCCTTGCCTGTTAGTGGGGTTCCTCGTTAAACAGACTTTAAGTGAAACCCTTGAGTGTTGGAATCGCTCCATGGAGCCTCTCTGAGGATGCTCTCTGTGTTGCTGCCGCTTGAGGATCCCTCCCATGTGTGCCAACCCCACCATGTTGCTGCCTGAGCATGTGTCCTCAGTGACTGCCTGTATGTGCTTGTGGCTGCCCCCACCCCGTGTTGTGTGCTGGGCTGCCCGTTTTAAATGGCAACAGTACACATCATGGAGGCAGCCTGCAGAGAGCTGCTGGAGGGAAGGGGTGGGCGGGCGGGCGGGCAGGCAGGCAGGCAGGCTCCATTGCCCTCCCCGCCCCCGCTTGGTGCTCTTCTAAGCAGCACATGCTCCGCGGGCTGTTTCTCATCTCCTCCCTCAACTGAATAGGCTGGGCGGCGGCACTAACTTGTCATTAATTTTTTTTCCATTTCTTGGAGCCTGTGGACTGAGGCCCTGGTCTGGCTCCAGCAAGGCAACTACTGTGAGCTCCAAGAAAAGCATCTGCCAGGTCTCCATCTGCAGGAGAGCCGTGTTCAGCTGGTTCTGCCAGAGTGTCCAGTGCTGCTCTGAAGTACGTCCTCCTGTGTTCAGCGGGGCTTACGCTCAGGCAGGTGTGCGGGGATGCAGGCTCAGGGAAGCTCTAGGAAGACCTGGGGGTCCCCAGTGCAGTGGTGCAGCTCAGGCACCGGGGGCACAAAGTCTAGCATGCCAACACCACGTCCGAAGGCCTCTGAAAGGCATCTCTTGATTTTGCTGACAACCAGCAGTGCCTTTTGGAGGGCGCAAAGCCTGGTTCGTGGGCCTCGGCTGCATGGGGTCCTGTAGTGGCCGACCCCCCAGTCCAGAAAGAGGCAGGCTCTGCAGCAATGGGGGAAGCCGAGTCGGCTGCTTGGTCTTGCAGAGCCTCTCTTGCCATGCTGGGCCCGAGTCCTCCACTGCTGCTGCCCCTTCCCCCAGGAGGTGGTCTAGCTGGGCATAACTGTTCCTGTATTGCTTCATGACATAGTCAGACATGTCATGTAGCAGGTACTTGGGGGTATGCGAGTACCCGTTCCTAGGATTAGGGGATCCCATGGGTCGATGAACTTAGGGGAAAGGGGGCCCAAGATGGGTGGGAGGTCCTAAAGAGGCAACCGCTTCAGGCACATTCAAAAACAATTCCCATGAAAAAGAAAAGGGAACGACATCTCAAAAAGCCTGGGTGGCTGCCCAAGCATCTTAGTGGCGAGTTGAAGATTGAAAAAGACATGTGCAGAAAAAGGAAAAGGGAACTGATCACCAGTTGGGAGTACAGACAGCCAGCCCGGACTGTAGAGCAAGCATCAGAAATGCTAAAGCTCAGTATGAGCTGAGGCTGGCCAGGGACGTCAACAAGAACAAAAAGGGCTTTTTTAGGTATGCCCAAAGGAAGAGGTGCAGCAGGTTAAACTGCTGAGTTGGGAGCTTGTTGACCAGAAGGTTGGCAGTTCAAGACCGTGCGACAGAGTGAGCTCCTGCCAACCTAGCAGTTCAAAAGCACCTAAAAATGTGAGTAGATAAATAGGTACCACTTCGGTGGGATGGTAACGGCGTTCCGTGCGCCTTGGCGTATAGTCATGCCGGCCACATGACCGCGGAAACTTGTCCACAGGCAAACGTAGGTTCTTCAGCCTAGGAATGGAGATGAGCACTGCCCCCTACAGTCGACTAGACCATTCAGTCCTGAGAAAACCTTTAAAGGAAGAGGAAGAGAAATGAGAGGGTGGGATTGCTGCTCCATAACAGTGGCCAGCTGGTGTCTAGAGCTGCTCAACTCCTACTTTGTATTGTCTTCTTTCAGAAGGAGGACTGTGCAAATGAGGATGCTGGATCCTTGGCCACCAGGGAAATGTGCACATCCTCACAGAGGTAATGAGCACCTGGGCAGCACAGATATGCAGATCAAGGTTGACAGGGGACTTGTCAGAAACCACCTAATTGGCCTGAATGAATTCAAGTCATTTGGACCAGATGAGTTGCATCCTAGGGTACTAAAGGAACTTGTGAGTGTACCTGTGGCGCCTCTGTCAATTATCTTTGAGAAATTCTGGGGGACAGGGGAGGTGCTGCCAGACTGGAAATTTATTTTTAATAATTTTAAAGTATTTATACCCCGCCTTTCCCCTGCCTGAGCAAATGCCCAAGGCGGCGTACGTGGACAGGCTAGTTTCAACCACCAAGTTTCAATGGGGTTTTTACAAATATACAGTATTCTGCGGTTCACCTAATCCTCAGTCCCAGATGTAGCCTTTACAGTGTGGTTCTCCCCTCTGGCCATGTGACAGCGAGCTTCAGCAAGTCCAGCCTGGACAGGTCCTCAAGGTCATACTCCATTCTTTTGCCTGCTGGCCTTCTCACAACATGCCTGTACTGGCTAATCAGCTCCACAGTGACCCCATTCTGCCACAACAGGTACTGCAGCTTGTCACAGCCTGGTGTTCTTTCTCTCATCCAAAAATAGGCCGCAGATTCTCCTGCTTAGCTTCAGGCAGTACCAGCAGCTCAACCAGATGCGTTTCAATGTAGACAAGTGTAAAGTGATGCACATTGGGATAAAAAAACAAAACTTCACCTATAGGCTGATGGGTTCTGATCCCGAGGGAGATCTTGGGGTGCTGGTGGATGGCGTGCAGAGAGACGCTGGTTCTCCTGCCCAGAGCCGCCTCTGGGGATGGACCAGAATACATCACCTTTAGCAGCGCTCCACAGTGCTTTCTGGTGGCATGACAAAGCGGACACAGAGTCCGGAATGGGGCGAGCCCAGTACCGAAACATAGGGGGAGCCTGAGGGGCACCTGCTCCAGGCGCTGGAATAATGGGGGTGCAGGATTGGCCCCAGGCTCCACCGTCATTACGGAGGTGACTGCCTTCACACCGCAAGTGGCAGGAAGGCAGCCACCTCCGGGCTATCCCTGAAGGTAGGAGGTGCTGGCGATCGCGCACACCCCCTCCTCCAGGGAGATGTGGGGGGAGACCGCTTTGCACTTTTAGCGCATAAGCAGTCTCCTCTAGGTTCTCCCTGAGGGAGGAGGCGCTGGCCACCTCTTGCACTCGCCCCTTCTCGGGGAGAACCTGTGATGTCAGTGTCCTGGGGGCACAAAGGGGCAGAGTCATAACGTCACTGCCGTAGGCGCTGGGGTCACTGCCATTACGGCTCTGGGTGAGCCCATGAAGGCGGTTCCCAAGTTCTCTCTATCGGCAACATGACCCCATTGCCAGGCAGGGCAAGAGGCGCTGCAGGGCTGGCAGCGCTGCATGCTCAGGAATCCTCTTGCCTAGACAGAACGCCAGAGGAGCACCTCTCAGACCCGCAGGGGCTTGTCCGGACGGAGCCTGCCTTGCCAGGTGACCCCTATTAAAAGGGACATCCCTTATTTGAGATGTAAAAATTGTGTCCTGTATCAGTGTTAAACGGGATGTTAAAAATCCCATTTTCAAATTCTGCTGCTCCTGCTGCTGCCGCCACCTCACCACGGCTGGGCTGGACAAGGATCGGGTGGCAGCCGGCAGCTGCTGTCTTCCAAGCTGAGCCTTCCGCCCCCTCCTTGTTGTTCTCACTTCTCCACTGGCTCCTGCAGTGCAAGGTCCCACCCCCCAGCCTCTCATTCGCCTTAGCAGGCAGCAGGCAGCAGCACTTCAGCCAAAAGAGGCGGGGAGAGTTTGGACACGCAGGCGCAGTAAGGTGCCCGTGCGTCTCCCGGGTGTGCAGCCTCGTGCTGAGCTGCGACAGAGTGCACGCGTTTCTGGCTGGCCCTGGCTGCAGCTGCGTCCAAAGCTTCCATGGCCTGAGGTAAGCACTGGAACGCAGAGGCGTTTCTGCAGGGATGGCAAAGCTCTGAGTTTTGCAAGAAGCCTTACCCTGTCGTGTCAATCCCTCCTCTCCCTTGCTGCTGTAGCCAGTAAGCAACGCCACGATTGGCTAAAACGGTGCAGGAGAGGAGTAATCTCCACTGCAAGGTGAGGCTTCTGGCAAAACTTAGAGCTTTGCCCTCCCTGTAGAAACGCCACTGCTGGAACGCCGGAGAGAGAAGCGCTTCTGGAGGGGGCTGCTGCGGCGGGAGAGCTTCTCTTAAAGGGGCTGCAAGCCGACTCTTTCCCTTTCCCTGCTTAAGTGCCTCAATGCCGCCCAAGACAGAGGAGCCAAGAAGGGTGGGGCAGCCTAAGAAATGACAGTGCTCCATTTCTAAAGCATGGGTTTTATTCAAAAGCCAAAAACCTCCACTCTCAGTGCAGTCAGCAGTTCTAGGTGTGCTATGTGTGGTACTAATACATGATGGCCAAATTACATCAGACTACGGAGAGCCGGAGGTAGGTTTTATCAGTATTTTATTCCATCTGCGCAGGGGGCTGCCTCGGAGTCTCACGACTAACTTCCTGAGGACCAGCCCCCCAAAAGCATATTACATGAAATTATATACTTGAAATGACGCAGGCATCTTATTAAAAAAGGAGCAACAGTATAGGCCAATGTAAAGAAAAACATAGGGCGTTACTTCCAACTTAATCAGGAAAGGATACAGTTACATATTAGAATAATTTACAGTTCAGCAGATAATTGTTTAGGCTTGAGATGTTAGCTTGACCCTAGAGCTCCTTAATTCTGACTCCAAAGTTTATCTTTTAAATCCAAACATTCCCTTTCTCACACCCAGCTAAAACTTCTTAGCAAAGACAGGCATCTGTGCGGCCTTGGCCAAGCGGGGTAAAGTACAAGAGGAACAAACATGTTTTCGAATCCAGGCCAAGTTTGCAGCAAGGCATCAGAAAGCAAGGCCAAGCTGCTATACTGTAATTAATCACGTATCAATCAATACCAATCAATTCTTATGTATTATTCCCCCCTGAAAAACATTTTGGTTTTTTTTGTACTTATAATTTTATTGGCATTACGCAATGAACACTATGCAGTTTACTTCGGCTAGCTTTTGAGCGTTGGACAGGGCTAAAGCATGGATAATAGTAAACAAAAGATATTTAGAATGTGTGGGTAAGCTACAGAAAGCTATAAATTTTCAGAGTGTTAATGCCATGTTCTAGTAATACAGTACAGGTAAATATACATTCAGAAAATACATTATTTACAAAAACAAATTACAATCTTCATGTTGCTTGCAGATATTCCTCAAAGCTTCAGCTTATGCGCAGGGACACCAGCCTCCTGGAGTGGTGCCAGCATAGCTACTTCAGCCCAGAGCATAGCTGGCCAGTTGTCCAGGTGTGACCAGTGCTTTTGGGCCAAACGCTGTGGTTCCGATTTCTTGAACATCATGCGCAGCTGAGATGTTCTTCAGTGTTGACTAACTACATCTGGAGTAACTACCTCTTGCTTAATGGATCTCTAGTTCTACCTTTCAGTACAGCCACCATTCTCCACAAGGGTTTTCATATGTGACTTAACAGAGATTAAATTTGGCTTTTACCCCCCTGAAGTATCTTGAATACTGAACAAGGCTTGGGGTACCTGCTGGATCCAAGTCAATTTGGTTTACAATACAAAATTAGCTTCTTTTAGAGTCTGATTAGCCATTTAATAAAAACACAGCTTTCTGGGTACAGAACAGTGCATACATAATTGGATCCATAAATTGACTGCTACCTCTTGGAAAACCTGGAACAGAAAATGTGAGCTGCACTGATTTGATACACTACAGGTACTTGATTATTCCCTTTAGTTGTCCCTGTAAAGGCTTATTATAAATTGTATTAAGTGGGTGCATTTCAAAATGGATGATAAGATATTCTGCTGGCTGAATTATGTCTTTAACTATATTAATGTGTAGGTGTTCACATTTTTGTGTCCAATACCATTCATGTTGCGTTACCCTGTGCTCACACACACACACACGTACTGGTTTCATACATTTAATCATACACAATACATTTAATGTGGCTACTTGCTACTTGCCTCAGTATGCTGCTTTATAAATAAGTGGAGTCTTTCACCGTACATGGAAGATACTGTCAACTGGAAAATAACTGCCATAGATCTTTTCCTGTATCTACCACTAGGCTAAACTTCCACTAACTGTTTTTAACATTCCAGCACCTATGAGGTTAATCTACTTCTCCTGCTGGTTTGAGGAAAGCAGCTTCTTCCTTGCAAGCAACAATGAATTGGTTGCTTCAAACTTATTAATGCAAGACACAAACCAAAGGCGAGGAAAGGAAAGGCATTTTTTCTCTTTGGTCTCTGTGGAATCGTCCATCCCGGGGCTTCTCCTCCTGGGATGACGACCTGTGCAATTTGATACCATGCAGGTCTTTTACCATAGCTGTTACACACACAAATGCTTATTGCTACAAGTGGACACAGAACTCTGTAGTATGCTCAGGAGTTATGTCTTTTGTGCATCTTTTAGCTATTTCTTTAGGAGAACAGCAGACACTCAGCTGTCTCGCTGTGACAGCAGTGAGAAGCTTCCAGCTACAAGTCCCTGGCAAAGACACTCTAGAAAGCCATGACCACTTTCAGACTCAGTGACATGCTTACGGGACGTATGTCCTTAGCTTCTCTACATGCTACAGCCACAACATTAATTATTCAACAGCAGGCGGGGTGGTGGTGGAGCGGACCTTTGGACCTTTCGACACGGAGCACCTAAAGCGGGCAGCGCCACCGTGAGGCTGGACACGGAGGCTCTTGCAGCGTGCGCAAGGCTGTGGCCACAAGCCGGATGTGGAGGACGGGCCCTCTGCTCCCCAGCAGGCGGAATCGCGGTGGGGGACCCGGCCTGGCTCCTCCTGCCCCCCCTTCCAGGGTTTCTGCTGTTCGGAGCTGCTCTGGGCGAGCCGCCAGCCCTTGCTGGAGATCGGAGGCGCTCGCTGCATGGCCTGGCCGGGCACCTGAAGCTGCACATGTAGAGGTTCTGAGCTGTCTGCAAAGGATTGGGAGGGAGATCTTGGGGTGTGGGTGGGTGGATGGCTCAATGGAAGTGTCGAGCCGGTGAGCAGCTGTGGTGAAGAAAGCCAGTTCCATGCTTGGGGTAATTAAAAAAGGGGTTGAGAATAAAACGGCCAATATTATTATGCCGCTGTTCAAATCGATGGTAAGGCTGCACCTGGAGTACTGCGTACAGTTCTGGTCGCCACATCTCACAAAGGACGTGGTGGAGCTGGAAAAGGCGCAGGAGAGGCATCCGGTGGGCTGCTGTCAGGGACAGGAAGCTGGGCTAGATGGGCCTTTGGGCCGACCCAGCAGGGCCCTTCTTTTGTTCTTACCTGTGTGGAGCCTCTGGCTCTCTGCTTTCCCCCCTTCATACGTTGGGGCAGTTGAGCCAGACCCAAAGGGGCTTCTTCCGTCTGAGTTGGAAGCCGCATGGGGGGAGTGCTGGGGCAAGGTCCGGCGCTGGGCCCCACCATGGCACCCCCACCCTCCCTTTCATGAGTCCTGGTTGGCCTGGCCTGGCGGGCCCTCTGCTGGGATGGGGCCCTCTGCCGCTCTGATGGCACTTGGGCCATCTCACGCTGGCTGTGTCTCTCTCCTTCTGAAAGCCCTGTGCAAACCCGCCGGCATCCCTCAGGATCCGCCTCTCTGAGCGTGAGCCACACACCCCGCCCTCAGGTTGGGTGGCAGGAGATGGCGCTTACGTGGGCCTGAAGGTTGTCGGCTACCTTGGGAGGCCATCCCTTGGGAGGACTGAGGTGACTAATCAGCAGGAGTTGCAACCTTTGTGTTTGAATGGGTGTGGGGGGTTGTGACTTGCACCTCGTGAGACAGAAAAGTGCAGCGTGTGGCCAGCAGAGCGCTTCCTGCTCCTGACTGCTGGGCGTGGTGCGCTCCTTGTGAGAGCACTAGACTCCCCTCACCGGAGTCCAGGAGCGCCTGTGCTGGAGACGCCGGGTGTTCCTGCAGCTGCGCTTTCTGGGGTGCTGCTCCTTGCTGCGCTTGCTTTCCCGAGACCCCCTCCTTACCCCTCTCCAGTGACCCTGACTGGCAGGCGGAGACCATCTGGCGCCAGTGGCCCCCCTTGACTAGCTGCCCCTCCTGGTGCCGACGGGGGTCTTCACGGTGGTCGGGTCCTGTGTGGCTGCGCTGGTCATGCTGGAGTTCGAGCTGTCTCCACACAGCTGGCCCTCAACAAGGGAATGTATAGTGGGCATAGCAGAAACCTGGCAGAATGCGGAGAACCTGTGAAATCAGCGGCATCCCTGAGGTGGCTCTGGGGGACCACATCTGGTGTGTCAATACCCAACCTCAAAGAAGGAAGCTTTTCGCTAACTCTGCTTGGGGCTGAAAGACGCAGGGTAAATAGGAAATGGTTTAAAACAGGATGCTGTATGACCTTCGAAGGCATGAACTGCCAGCTAAACAGTCCAGCAGGCAGGTTAGCTTTTATGCAAGTAATTAGGCAAACTGTGGCTCCAGCCCTTGACTGGCCCAGACTCTTGACCATCAATAGCAATGGACATGTTGTTCAATACCAGTGATGGTGTACCTTTTGGGCTTGGTGTGTTCTTAAGTTTTAAGAAAATGCTTGTGTCAAGCCCCCTCCCAAACAAAAGAGAAACAATTATTAATGTGTGATGTTATGTATTATAGAAACATCAAATAATTACAAAAATGAAAAATGAGTAAACAAACTCAGCTTTTGTCAGGTATTGGTGATTGCTGGTGTGTCACCCCAAACATTGTGGTGTGTCACCTTTGACACGTGTGTCATCGATTTGCCATCACTGCACTATGCCATGATCAGTGTTACTGACTTCCTGTTAACTTTGAATTGTTTGGTCATGGTTGTGGAGGACAATACTGGCTCGTAGCACGTTGTCCTGAGAAATCTAGCATCTTTGGGGCTAGTGCAGCATGGTGCTTTTTCCCCATCCGCAAGCTGCTTGCCTTCTGGCCAATTGTAGCTAAAGACATGCCCTTCAAAAAATAAAATGAAAAGCTTTAAAAGAAGGATATATGATGAACTGGACTTGCTTAACTCTGATCCCAGCATGAGTTACTGCTCATCTTGAAACCGGTAATGCTAGTTCTGCATCATCCTCAGTTAGGAGACCAGTTGGGGTTTCTTCAAATAAACAGCTGATTCTTGCAGAAGCTTAAGACATCTGACTGGATGAATCCCAAACAGGTCCTGTTCAGTTTCTGGTCCTCCCTGGTCCCTGTTTCCTTTGGAATGTTTTTTGGGCAGATGTCACTATAACCCATTACTGTGCAATTCTTCCTTTCCTCTAGAGGAGTCCTCTTTCCCTTGCTCAGTCGTCACTGCCTGAAAGAGTCTCACTCCGCGTGAAGAGGAGGGGTGCAAACTCCTGCTCCCAAATCCTGCTGGGCTGGCTAATGGACGGTGGGATGCAGGCAATCAAAGTTGGAGGCCTGCTGCTTGTGTGTGCATCGTCCACGGTTTCTACAGGAACTGGGTGGATCCTGCAGGCACAAAATGGACTTACTGTGGTCAAAAATGCATCTTCCCGATCCTGCCACCTTATAGAGCTGAGGCATCTCCTTTCAACTGCAGGTTGGTGCGGTTTTGACCTGTGATTCTTGCTGGTGTGCTCTTATCTACGTCTGCAAATGGGCAGGGTTGGTGAGCGCACAAGCCAGAACCAGAACTCGTAAGTGCCCTGGTTCCAAGCCACACTGAGGCAACCCCAGCCCCCTCCCCTGGGCTCTGATGGCGTCTGCCTCCCTCCCTGCTCCCCATCCTGCCACCAAGATACGATGTTCTTTTGCAGGAGAGGTGTGATGCCCACTGCTTTGATGCCTTCCCGGGGGTCTGGCCACATAGGCGGCACGTGGCCACTCTGCCCACTCCTCTTTGTGCTACCAAAATAAGTTGCTCTTCCAGAGGAGGGGGGCCTTAAGTGGCCAGCAGATGCCAGGTTTCTGGTCTGGAATGACTGAGTCTTCAGTTTACAGATGCTGGGTGGGTCAGAGGTGGTTCTTGGTTTTTGTAGTCAGTTGAGGCCTGCCTCGTCTTTCCCCTGCATTTGTCTCCTCCTCAGCGCAAGTGGCTGTGGTGGAAACTTCAGATACGTTGGAAAGCTGAGGGCTCAAACATGGGGGCAGAGCCAAGGGATCCCATTGGCGCCACAGTGACACTACCCAGGGTAAGTGAGCAAATGCTCCCTTATATCGAGGAGCCCTCCGCGGTAGCCTCAACGGCCACAGGATCCACCACCAGCTTCAAGACTGGGCTGTTAGTGGCCCCAAGACATTCCAGAGAAGTGTCCCTCTCATGGCGGTTTCCTCTGCACCCGCTTGTCTTGGAGGAGTGGATGTGATACCTTTTTCCATTGTGGGCCCCTTCAGCATCTTGACTTCCCTAAAAGGTTTGGAGCCACTTACGTCTTGTTCTTGCTCTTTCCTTTTCTCCTTCTTTTCTCCTTCTTTTCCTCCTCTTTGCTTTCTGAGAAGAGTAAGGAAGAGACCATCATCTGCTCAGGCCATTTACCCACACGTGTTACAGAGGGAAAGATCTGGTTTTGAAAAGAACTACTATGCTGCTCTCAGACAGCATTGTGTGTTGGGGAATTGGTTTCTTCACTGACAATAAGAACATAAGAAGGCCCCCTGGATGAGGCCAGAGGCCCGTCTGGTTCAGCTTCCTGTATCTCGCCGTGGCCCAGATAAAACACCTAAAGAGGACCTTGAAATGAGGAAAGAAATCAGGGAGGCATCAAAGAGGGACAGGGTTGTAATCATGGGGGGCTTCAATTATACCTACGTTAACTGGGTCAATTTGTGCTCCAGTCATGAAAGTCCCCGATGATTACATGAGGCCCCCTTCCTCCCCGCAGGGCCCCCCACTCACCAGGAAGAATGCTTGTGGTGCCGTGTGCGGCACCTGGAAATAGCTGGTGGTGATGTCGCCATCAACTGTTTCCAGGAGGCCCATCTTGGGCAGTTTGGAGGCAGGGCAGGGCTCTTCTTGCCCCACTGACTTACAGTTCAGAGATCCTGGCTGCAGCTGTGCTGTTGTGTGTCCCCACCCACCCCCCCACCCCCCACCCCCAAGTGCAGGGCCTGATGTGATGACATTGGTCTCATTGGCTTAAGGCACAAGGGAGGCCAAGAAAGACTTTGAGCAATGCATGGCCAGCAACATAAGGGGAATAATAGAAGCTTCTTCAGATATGTTAGAAGAAAGAAACCTGTCAGAGAGGCAGTTGGCCTGTTGGATAGTGAGGTAGGGAAAAAAAGATAAAAGGGGACTTAGAGACTGCAGAGAGATTAAATGAGTTCTTTGTCTTCATGGCAGAAGACCTCGGGCAGATACCGCTACCTCCATGTCCCCACCTGGCCAAGGAAGTAAGTCAGATAGAGGTTAAAAGAGAAGATGTTTCAGACATAATCAGACGTAATTGACAAATTAAAGATCAATAAGTCAATGGGCCCAGATGTCTTCCATCCAAGAGTTATTTAGGCACTAAAGAACGAAGTTGCCGACCTCTTAACTAGAGTATGCAACTTGTCCCTTCAAACAGCCATGGTGCCAGAGGATTGAAGGATAGCAAATGTCACGCCAATCTTTTAAAAAGGAAGGAGAGGGAACCCGGGAAACTACAGGCCAGTCAGCCTAACATCTGTTGGAGGTGGTGGTGAAGACCAGAAGATATTGTGTCATGCTCCAGAAGGATCTCTCCAAACTGGATGAATGGGCACCCCAGTGGGTGCTGTACACTTTAGTGGGATAAAAAAAATCAACACTTCACAGATAGGCTAATGAGTTCTGAATTATCTGCTACAGATCAGGAGAGATCTTGGGGTGTTGGTGGACAACTCAAAGTATCAACCCAATGTGTGGAGGCAGTGAAGAAGGCCAATTCCATGCTCGAGATAATTAAAAAGGGGATTGAGAATAAAATGGCCAATATTATACCGTCATTGTACAAATGGTATGGCTACATCTGGAGAACGGTGTACAGTTCTGGTCCCATCTCAAAATGGACTGGAAAGTGTGCAGAAGAGAGTGACCAAAAGGATTACTGGACTGGGGCAACGCCTGTATGAGGAAAGGCTACAGTGTTTGGAGTTCTTCATCCTAGAAAATGGTGTCTAAGAGATGGCATGATAGAGATGTATACAAATATGGAAGGGACGGATAGAGGGATGTTCTTTTCTCTCTCACACAACACCAGGACCAGGGGTCATCCACTGAAATTGGATGTTAGGGGAGTTAGAACAAACAAAAGACAATATTTATTTACCCTCCCTCTAATTAGTCTGTGGAACTCCTTCCACAGGATATGGTGATGGCATCTGGGCTGGATGCCTTTAAAAGAGAATTGGACAGATTCCTAGAAGAAAAGCTATGGTGGGTATGTGCAACTTCCTGGTTTAAGAAGTTGGCTGCCTCAGAATGCCAGACGCAAGGGAGTGGCCAAGGATGCGGGCATCTTGTCTTGTGTGCGGCTTGAGGCATCTGCTGGGCCACTGTAAGATATAGGAGTTGGACTGGGTGGGCCTTGGCCTGATCCAGCGGGGCTCTTCCTGTGTGCTTAGCATCTCTACTTTAAACAATTCAAAGGAACTACACCACAAGACGAAGAATTCCAGAAGCAAGGCCCTCATCTGCGCCAAACAAGGCCTTGTGTGAGTTCCAAGTGCAGCAGCAGCAACAGGACCGATCCGATACCTTGCAGGCTCTGCAGGATCCGGATTCGTTGGCTCCTCAAAGTGCCCATTTCCACTGACATCTGCAGCAGGAAACAAGAGCAGTTCAGTCAGGCCCACCCAAAGATGCCTTCCATGACGGACAGCACTGGAGCTCCTGGGATTCAAAATGTGACAGTACCTGCTGCTTCATGAGTAGCAATTGCTGGATTTCAGTCTGAGCTGCCTGAACAACAAGCAGATTCTGCAGAAGGCGTTCATCGACAGCCCTGAGTGACTCGCTCAACTCCTCTTCACTCAGTGAAAGAGA
>JAJKFI010000150.1:1109012-1121742 GCA_029204185.1 Lerista edwardsae | reverse complement strand
TACAGCAAAGCTCCTCCAACAGCAACACTTACATCTCTAGCAACTAACCACAAGTGTTTCTGGTCTTGATTAAATAGTCCCCAGCATCCAATCAGAGATCAGATGATCTCATCCCCAGGCTGAAGGCTGAAGCTGAGTCACAATGACTCACCACTTTACTGCTGGTCTGCTAGGCCTGAATGACTCAGCACTTTACCCACTGAATCAGCCTAGTGTTAGGCCTTTCGTATTCAGGCCTGTAAATTTCCTGGGACTTATTTCAGTATCCCAACAAAGTCATTTTCTTATTCCTTTTGCTATAGAATGATTTGTGAGTCTTTTGCATTGAAAAATAGTACTACCAAGAAGAGTGTAAATGTTGGAAACTGGCTCTCCTGCCATTATCTCTCTTTAACTGGAGCTCAGCTGAGAGGCAGAACTAAATGCTTGGGTTTCTCTTTGCAGAACATGGTTGTTTTCCCCAACATGGCCTCTGCCTTGTACGACCCCAACGAGTGGGAGACGCCTCGACAGTTCAACCCAGGCCACTTCCTCGACCAGGACGGGAACTTTTCCTGCCCAGAAGCCTTCATTCCCTTTTCTACAGGTGACTGTGCAGCCGGGAAGAGCTTCCTCGGCCTTGGAGCTTTGGGCTTGGCTCTCCAGAAGGGTCCCGAGTGCTGCTTCTCTCACCATCCTAATGCACAAGTTACACTTTAGACGAAAGGCAGAACCCCTGTGCTTTGGGGTTTTACAAAGAAAACAGCAGCTGGGAGTGCCACGAAAGGGAGTGGAATGGGGGGGCATGGGGTTTTGCCCATTGGGGTTTCATTCGTGATCGAGCTCCCCCGTCCTAAAGCCCCCCCCAGAAAACCATCCCTCGTAGTTCAGCTTTCGTTCCTGCCCTCCCAGCTGCAATTCTCCAAAGCCGCCCAGCCACGGGACAGTCTAGGCCTAAAGAAGGGCTGCTCTCGCTGTCATGGTCTGTGCTCTGCAGTGGAGGGGGGAGGGGCAGCACTTCAGCATCCTCGTGGGCAGCAAAATGGGCGTCAGTTTAGCTGGTTTCCTGCCCTGGACTGCTCCAGCACCCTGACTGGGGGCCCCGTCTCAGGCCAGCTGGTGCCCAACAAAGAGGCACGGAGGAGAGGCAGAGAAAAGGGACCTGTGGCTGGCCTGAGGGTCTCTCCTCTTGGCTTAGCACAGACTGAACGGCTGCCGTGTCCCTCTTGTGTGGTGCCACCCCCGGCTTCCGACTTCCTTTGGCGGAGGGAGAGCTGGAGGCCTCTTTGTCTTCTTTGCTGTTCAGCATTTCCAAATACACCAGCTGAGAACTAGACGGAGGCCAATGGAGGATTCTATTTCCCCACAGAAGTCAGGCAAAAACACTCACTTCAAGCCGCAGGTCTACTAGCCGTGGGTTCGACCTGCCTGCCTGTGTTCTCGCATGGTCTCTTGATGTCCTGAAAGGGGGTGTGCAGCTCCCACTTCAGAACAGGGCCAGAATGAGGCCAAAGGCAGAATGGTTTGCCTTTTCCAGCTTCTTATTCAAGGTGTCTTCTTTGCCTTCAATAGTTGGGACACCCAGGAGCAAGTCTCCTTCAAGGCCTGGATTTGTCTCTTCACGTGACCACTCACTTGCTTATCACTTGCTTCTCCCTGCATGACAAGCAATTTTGCACCAATCTGAAATGCTGCTTTGTTCATATTTTCTACCTGCCATGGAGTCATTTCAGTGTGGCATGAAACAAACAGCATTCCCATGTCCGCGAACACTCAGAGCCATCAGATAATGTTGCTGTAGACTCAGGAGTGTGGAGGACCCAAGAAGGGTGCTTCCTTCCTTTAGGAAATTCATCCACTGCTACCCAGCTTAAACTACTTTTCAGTTCCCCGTGGCAATACCTGGGCACTGATTGTCCTCCCCTCCTTCTCCCTCCCTACAGGAAATCGAGTGTGCATAGGAGACCATTTGGCCAAGACGGAGCTGTTCCTTTTCTTTGCAAACCTTCTAAGGACATTCACGTTCCGTTTGGCAGAAGGAACAAAAGATGTCACCCCAGAGCCAGTTGTGGGGGGAACTCTGCAGCCTCAGTACTTCGAGATCTGTGCGATTCCACGATAAGCCTTGTGGGCGGTCTCTTTGCCAGCCTGTTGTTAGGGAGTTGCATGGCTGCAACAAACAGTGCGCTGAAGCTGAGTATTTGATTTTCCAGCACAGAATATTATGACTTCCTCAGAATCCTGTTTTTTTGTTTCTAATCCTGATAATCAAAGCATGTGTTATTAGCCCCTTCCCCCCAAAATCAGATTTTAGCCTTCATGGTTGCAGGGAAAAGCACCCCCTCACCCAAAAATGCACAGGCAGTTTTTAGAAACGAGACTGAAGGCTCAATCCTATCCAACCTTCTTGAACCCAATGCGTCCACAGTGCAGTCCTGCAGGAAGGGAGCAAACGTGCCTTTTCCTTGAGGAGGCCTTCACAACTGCTGCTCCAGCCGAGGATGCAGCACACTCTCCTCGGTTGCAGCTGCCTCAATGCTGGATCGCTGGATAGGATTGGGCCCTGAAGCTTTTGGAAATGTGGGGGGATGGAGAAGAGAGCCCCCTGGCGTAACCAAAAAGAAAATGGGGAATTTCACATCACACCCCCTGGGGAGAGTTACTTCACGAATTCAAAGTGGAGGGGGGCAGGGGGAAACCTGGTGAGTCCATCTTCAGCTATAGACCTGAGCTACTGCGGGCAATTTGACAAAGACCTAAAGCCATCATTTTCAACCTACCTGCTTACCTTTCACAGCCTGGGGACTGGCCGTTCCTTTGGTAAGACAGGAAAGCCGAAAGGAGAAGGGGACTCCCCTCCCTGGCCCCAGGACCGAACACAGGTCGAGGTCTCTCTGATTCCGCTCCCTGAGACCTGGACCGGCCATGAGCTGAGCCTAAGACAGGGGTCCTTCCCCTGAGGGAGCATTTATGTTGTTGTTGTTGTTCAGTCGCTAAGTCGTGTCCGACTCTTCGCGACCCCATGGACCACAGCACGCCAGGCCTCCCTGTCCTCCACTAGCTTCCTGAGTTCGCCCAATTTCATATTCATTGCTTCGGTGACACTATCTAACCATCTCATCCTCTGTCGCCCCCTTCTCCTTTTGCCCTCAATCTTTCCCAGCATGAGGGTCTTTTCTAAAGAGTCCTCTCTTCTCATCAGGTGGCCAAAGTATTGGAGCTTCAGCTTCAGCATTTGTCCTTCCAGGGAGCAATCAGGCTTGACTTCCTGGAGAATTGACCGATTGGATCTCTTTGCAGTCCAGGGGACTCTCAAGAGTCTTCTCCAACACCATAATTCAAAAGCATCGATTCTTCGACGCTCTGCCTTTCTTATGGTCCAGCTCTCACAGCCATACATGGCTACTGGGAAAACCATCGCTTTGACTATGCGAACCTTTGTTGGCAGGGTGATGTCTCGGCTTTTGATTAAGCTATCTAGGTTCACCATAGCTTTCTTCCCAAGAAGTAAACGTCTTTTAATTTCATGGCTGCAGTCACCATCTGTGGTGATCTTGGAGCCCAGGAAAATAAAGTCTGTCACTGCTTCCATTTCTTCCCCTTCTATTTGCCAGGAAGTGATGGGAGTGGTTGCCATGATCTTAGTCTTTTTAATGTTGAGCTTCAAACCAATTTTGGCACTTTCCTCTTTCACCCTCATCAAAAGTTTCTTTAGGTCTTCCTCACTTTCTGCCAGTAGAGTGGTATCGTCTGCATATCTGAGGTTGTTGATGTTTCTCCCAGCAATCTTGATTCCAGCTTGTGAGTCATCCAGCCCTGCCTTCCTCATGATGTACTCTGCGTATAAGTTAAATAAGCAGGGTGACAGTATACAGCCTTGTCGTACTCCTTTCCCTATTTGAAACCAGTCGGTTGTTCCATGTCCAGTTCTAACTGTTGCTTCCTGACCCGCATAAAGGTTTCTCAGAAGGCAGATCAGGTGGTCTGGAACTCCCATCTCTTCAAGAACTTGCCACAGTTTGTTGTGATCCACACAATCAAAGGCTTTAGCATAATCAATGAAGCAGAGGTAGATTTTTTTCTGGAACTCTCTTGCTTTCTCCATGATCCAGCGAAGGTTGGCAATTTGATCTCTAGTTCCCCTGCCTCTTCGGAAACCAGCTTGTACATCTGGTAGTTCTCGATTCACATACTGCTGAAGCCGAGCTTGTAGGATTTTGAGCATGACCTTGCTAGCATGTGAAATGAGTGCAATGGTGCGGTAATTCGAGCAATCTTTGGCATTGCCCTTCTTTGGGATTGGAATGTAAACTGATCTTTTCCAGTCTTGTGGCCACTGTTGGGTTTTCCAAATTTGCTGACATATGGAGAGCAGCACTTGGACAGCATCATCTTTTAAGATTTTGAGTAATTCCGCTGGAATGCTGTCACCTCCACTAGCTTTGTTGTTAGTGAGGCTTTCTAAAGCCCACTTGACTTCACTCTCCAGGATGTCAGGTTCGAGCTCAGTGACTGTACCACTGTGGTTATCAGGAACATTTAGATCGGCCTTGTAGAGTTCCTCTGTGTATTCTTGCCACCTCTTCTGAATCTCATCTGCTTCTGTTAGGTCCTTGCCATTTTTGTCCTTTATTGTGCCTACCTTAGCATGAAATTGTCCTTTGACATCTCCAATTTTCTTGAAAAGATCTCTAGTCCTCCCCATTCTGTTGTTTTCCTCTATTTCTTTGCATTGCTCATTTAGAAAGGCCTTCCTATCTCTCCTTGCTGTTCTCTGGAAATCTGCATTCAGTTGGGTATATCTTTTCCTTTCTCCCTTGCTTTTGGCTTCTCTCCTTTCCTCAGCTATTTGTAAAGCCTCGTCAGACAGCCACTTTGCCTTCTTGCATTTCTTCCTCTTTGGGATGGTTTTAGTTGCTGCCTCCTGTACAATGTTACAGACCTTTTATACCCCGCAGTTATTCAGTGGTATCCTTTCCCTTATCCAAGTCCTCACTGCCTTGTTATGAGAGTATAAAAAGTGTGCCTCTGTGTTCTCCTATTTGCGTAAGAACAAAAGGCCTAATGACGCCAGGTGGGTCTTCTCTCTTTGCTGGTGTATTTTAATTCTTGCACCACTTCAGTTGTTCTGCAATCGCTATAATTTTTGTCTCATGCAAATATGTAATTGGTGGCGATGTAGCAGAATCATGGTTGTCTCTGCAGCTTCCCTGCATTCCCTGTCAACCGAATAGGCTCATGCTGGGTTGTGGGGAATATCTAGGAAAGAATAATCTCCAACTAAATTACACCAGGGAATGGACAGGGGGAGTGCATCCCTGTTAGTCCTGATGGACCTCCTGGCTGCTTTCGACACCATCAACCATGGTGTCCTTCTGGGTCGGCTGGCTGGGTTGGGGCTTGGAGGCACTGTTCTGCAGTAGTTCCGCTCCTTCCTGGCTGACAGATCCCAGAAGGTGGTGCTGGGGGACTCTTGTTCGGCACCCCGACCTCTTAAATTTGGGGTGCCGCAAGGGTCCATCTTATCCCCCATGCTATTTAACATCTACATGAAGCCTCTGGGAGAGGTCATCCAGGGGTTTGGGACGGGGTGCCATCAATATGCGGATGACACCCAACTCTATCTCTCCTTTCCCCCTGATTCTGAGGAGGAGGTCGAGGTCCTGGATCGCTGTCTGGAGGCAGTTGGGGGCTGGATGCGGGCGAACAAGCTGAAATTAAATCCGGATAAGACAGAGGTGCTTTTGGTTCGGAAATCCACAGCTCGGGTATTGGACTATCGTCCTGCTCTGAATGGGGTCGCACTTCCTCTGAAGGAGCAGGTCCGCAGCTTGGGGGTTCTCCTGGATCCACAGCTGCTCCTGGACTTCCAGGTGGCAGCGGTGGCCAGGGGAGCCTTTGCTCAGCTTCAGCTGATTCACCAGCTGCGACCATACCTGAGCTGCGCAGACCTGGCCACGGTGACCCATGCCCTAGTGACATCTAGATTAGACTACTGCAATGCGCTCTACGTGTGGCTGCCTCTGAAGACGGTCCGGAAACTGCAGCTAGTGCAGAACGTGGCTGCTTGTGTGGTTGCTGGGGCTCATCGGTTTGACTCTCTCGGGCCGTTGCTTCAGTGGCTACATTGGCTGCCGGTTCCTTTCTGGGCCCGATTCAAAGTGCTAGTTTTGACTTTTAAAGCCCTTTACGGCTCGGGTCTGGGGTATTTGAGGGACCGCCTCCTTCCATATAATCCTACCCGTGCTCTGAGGTCATCTGGGGGGGGGCTTTTGACTGTGCCGCCACCAGGAGAGGTGAGGGGGGTGGCGGCCAGGAATAGGGCCTTCTCGGTGGTGGCCCCACGACTTTGGAATACCCTCCCCTTAGAATTAAGAACTGCTCTCTGTTTAGCAACATTCCGGCGGGGGCTGAAGACTTTTTTATTCAAACAAGTCTTCAGTTGTTAATAGGCTGGCTGGCATTTTACATTCTTTGTCTTATATTTTAAAGGATCCACGGGGCCTGCTTGTTTTAAATTTTTAATTGTTGTAATATTGTTTTTAACATTGTTTTAACTTGTGTTTTTTAAAGTGATGATTTTAATGTTGTAAGCCGGCTTGGGTGCCCATGGGGCAGAAAGGCGGGATAAAAATTAATTAATTAATTGATTAATTAAATAAATAAATAAATAAATAAATAAATAAATAAATAAATAATAAAAACAAAATCTTGGTCTTCGGCACATCTAGGCAATTATTTAATTGGAATATTGGAGGTAATAGAATAGAACAAGTGAGCCAATGTAAGTATTTGGGAGTTCTTTTTCATTATAAACTTTTGTGGAATCCCCAGGGAGACTGCCAACAGTATAACCCAAGCAATTATATGCTTTTTTATATATATAATAGAGGCAACTCTTATGTTCCAGCAGCCCTCGAGGTTTTCAGAGCTAAAAACATTTTCCGAGTCTTATATGACGTGCCAATCTGGATGAATGCTTGGGATCGTTGTCTCATGCCTCCCTGGGGCACCTGGTGGGCCGCTGTGAGATACAGGAAGCTGGACTAGATGGGCCTTTGGCCTGATCCAGCGGGGCTCTTCTTATGTTCTTATCGCTCCTTGGAGCAGATTCAGAGCAGGTTCCTGTATAAAATCTTTGGCACACTGCGTTGTGTACCATATGTGGTGCTTTGCCTGGAAGCAGAGCTGCTCCAACTGGAGTCAGTGGCCTGACTAAGGTCTCTTAAATATTGGCTTATGTTTTTTTATAATCCTAGTGTTAACAGTTTACTCTCCAGCCTTATGCAGGAACCGGAACCTTCTAGTGAGATGCTCCTTTTTGAAAAGAAAATTAAAACCATGGGACTTGACCCAGATATTATTTGTGTCCTCCAATTGGAGCAAGCTTACCACCGCATTAAACATAGACTACAAGCAGAGGCGTATCCAGGGAAAATGGCACCCATGTGATACTGTGATTATGATAAACCAAATGTGCTCCCTTTGCAAGCTCACGCCCATCATGTCTGTGCCGCATGCAGGAATGCTCCTCCTCAAGCTACACTGCGCCTTCTGTGCTATTCCTTTTGAAAGGACAGTGACTCGTAGCATCACCAACCTTTCTCCAAGACTCTGTCTTTAAGAGGTGCCTGCCATGAAGACATTCACCAGGCCTACATTTGGGATGGAGAAAGCTGTACCTGTTGATTTCCTGAATATCAGGCTAATAAACTGTTACCTTTTCCTTAGTGGCCCTGCTCCTACACCATTAAGAACAGGCTGACAAAGACATTTAGCAGGTAAAGAAGATCAATCTGCCAGGCCTCTTGCACAACCAGAATATGATGCTGTGGCCACATAGACACACCCTGCCCTGCATTGTATTCCCATTGGCATATTGCAACACCCCTATCTTGGGCATGGTGCCCAAGCAAAGGGTTGCCATACAGGTACTCTTGAGTGCAATGGATTGTCTGGATCAGTGCTGTAATGTGGGAGGAGCCCGAGGGGCAGCCGGTCCAGGCAGAATTCAAAGGGGGTTGCAATCTTTGCAACATCCAAAAGCAAATAACTTACGGTATTTTGAAAATTGTGCCCCTTGTCCCCTCTGTATAACTTCTTTTGACCTGATTTTCCTGTTGTTTCCACCCTCCTTTCCACTCCAATACCTCCTTACTACTGGAACTGGAAGTGAGGGTGAATTGAAATGCCTTGTTCATTTAACTCTTGGAGAGCCTCAAAATCAGGAAGTGAGCAGTGGTGTGTGAAGAGCAGCCTGGAGAGAATGCAGTCACGTGCTGGTGGTGAGTTTGGGAAATAGTGTGTGTGTGTGGGGGAATACTTTCTTGCCCCAGGTGCATTTTTCATTCATTACAGTTCTGGTCTGGATCAATTTCAGTCTGGATTCAGACCTGGTTTTGACAAGGAACTTTCTTTGATTGTCTTTCAATTGCTTAATCTATGAATATAAAGACAGAGGAGCAAATAGGATCACCAACCCTCTTGGATTGGCAAGGCTTGGAGCAAAACTAATTTTTAAAGGTTAATACAGTCGTGCCTTGTTATCCGTTCAGATCTGGTTCTGGGACTCCCTGCTGATATCAAAAGCCATTAAAATAAAGGCCATTAAAACACAAATCAGGCAGGTAGTCAATTAGAACTGGTATTTTCAACTGTTCCTTTTTCACGGGCTATATTAAAATGGCCCTCTTCCAATGGTTGTATTTATTTTATGGTGATCTTATTTATTGTTTTTATGTGTTGTATTTTAGCTGAGAATTGTGAGCCACTTTGGACATATGCACTGGCAGAGGAAAGGTGGAATAAAAATCTATTTTAAAAATAAATATATAAATAAAAGTGACCTCTTCTCTTCTCCCTCTCTCATAAGAACATAAGAAGAGCCCCTCTGGATCAGGCCAAAGGCCCATCTAGTCCAGCTTCCTGTATCTCACAGTGGCCCACCAAGTGCCTCAGGGAGCTCAGGAGACAACAAGATGCCTGCATCCTGTTGCCACTCCCTTGCACCTGGCATTCTGAGTGTTGCCTACTACTAATGTAAGGAGGTTGCACCTGGCATTCTGAGTGTTGCCTACTATTAACGTAAGGAGTAAGGTAGTTACTAACGTAACTAACGTAAGGCCTATAGCCCACAATGGACTTTTTCTCCAGAAATCTGTCTGATCCCCTTTTAAAGGCATCTAGGCCAGATGCCATCACCACCTCCTGTGGCAAGGAGTTCCATAACTTAATTACCTGCTGGGTAAAAAAGTATTTCCTTTTATCTGTTCTGTATCTGTTATCAATTTTAGTGGATGTAAAGGTGATTTCGCATTCCATTCTTCAGTGAGAGTGGAGATCTCAGAGCAAGCTGAAAATAGCAGTTCTAATAGTCCGACTCCCCAGAAAAGTGGTTTTTAGAACAAGGGTGTGTTTTTTCCTCTTCTCCAGAGATCAGCAGGGTCCTTCCTATCTGCAGTCATCAAATTGGTGCACAGAAAGGTTGGACCTGTCATGCACAGATTCTGAACCCAGAGGAGCAGAGCCATTCTCAGGCAATGAGATTGTCAGGAATAGACTCTGAATCCAAATTTACTGTCCAGAACAAAGGCTTATTCACGCATTTGCAAATATGGGTGGCGAGGGAAAAAGTAAACACAACAAGCCACACCCTGGATCATCAGGTTTAACAATTTATACCCCTTAGGCGTGTTTTCTTACTCTGCACTCATTGGTCCAAGCTCAACCAATCAACAGCGCCCAAACAGAACACTTTAGACCTCCCCTCACATACTCCCTCAACATGTGCCTCCTTCCCCTGCACATATTTCTACATACAATGTATGTTCATGCTACTTTGGACTTAGGAGTGTGAGGTGATATTCATGAAGGCTATTTGCACATGCTCAGTTTACTTTTTCTCAAGGTTGAAGCTGTTTGCTGCAAAATGTTACTGTTATCTGGCTCTGAGGAACTGTTTAGGTTTCATTTCTCCGTATCAGCTTAGGAAAGCGCACAGCCCCTTTTTTCCTTTGTAACTTCCCACCCCTTGCCCATTTATCTTGCTAGCCAGACTTTCGGCCTGAAAGCACAAGCCGAATCTTCGCCAACCACTTTTTGCTCCAAATTACAGGCTTTATGTTTTTGGTTTCAGTGCCCCAAATCACGGATTCATCATTCATATCCCACAAGATTGTCAGTTATCTTTTTCCCCTGCTAGTCAATACTTGAAGAGCCGTAAAAGCGGCAGCCTCTGAGCACATGCAGAAGCCACTCTTTCTGCCGGCTGTAGCGGTAGACAAGAGGGAGCAGCAAGGAAGCTACAGGACCAGAACCAAGAAGGAAGTTGCTCCCCTTCGTTCCTCTTCTCTTGGGGTTCGCAGCCCCTCTCTTTGCCTGGCACATCCTGAATATTCAGAGGGCCCGAAGCAAACTCCCGGCCAGCCCAGCCCCGCTTCCTGTCATTGGCAACCTGGGACTGCTGGTTTCAACTCCACCATGAAACTTTGCTCAAGGTACAATGTCTGCCCCGCACCTGCTTTGCACGGCTTGTCCGGAAGGTCTGTTGTCTGTTGAAGCCTTAATCCGGCACCAACCGCAGCATTTGTAATGTCACAGGTGCTTATGAATCAGAGTTGCGCAGTTCCCTGGCCAGGCTCCAGAAACCACGTCCCTGCAGCTGGGTTTCTCCAAGGAAAGGTAGGGATTAAGGCTTAAGCAGGCAGTGCACAGTGAATTCTCTGTCCCTGAATTTAACACAGAAAGTGAAAACACTGGGTTGTCTGCAGGGTGCAGGGAGGCGACTGTGCTACTGCCCAGTAGAGCCTGCCTGTCTGGGGCTGGAGGGCTGCAAACCCAAACAGACTTATCTGGAAGCAAACAGTGCTACACATTGAGTTCACCATGCGCGAGCAGCTGGTTCTGCCTGCTGACATTTCTGAACACTTCCAATGGATAAAGAGAGATGGAAGGGGATGTAGACAGGCAAAACGTGTGGGTGTGGGCAGTGGTGGGATCTACCTGCGGTAACATCCGGAATGCAGGAAGTAGCCAATGGGAACGCACGGTTGATTGGCAGTTCCCCGCCCCCGTGCGGAGCCCGGCCACGCCTCCCTGCACCCGGAATAGCTCCATTTTAGAGTGAACCAAGCGCAGGGGAGGGAGGGCGGGTGAAACAGTGCGCGGTGTCTCCCGTGCAATGGCGCCTCGTCGCTGCCAGCCCCATTCGCATATTGCAGGGGCGCGCGGCAGCGACACCTGCAGTGGGCGGGGCCAGCCCTTACAGGGAACAACCGGGACGGTGTTCCGGAGCATCCTGGCTACATGACATCACTGGGTGTGGGGGTGCGAGGGAGGGAGCAAGATTGAAACTTCACCCTGCCCTCACGGTGGCTTCTGACCAAATCAGCAACTTCCTGATTACTTTGAAACAACCAGGTGATCAAGTGTGACTCTTACGTGACCCGTCTAGCTTAGCAGTGAATTCTGGCCTGGAATTACTAGCATTCACACCAAGGAGGCATCCCAGGGATTAGAGCCACATTTGGGTTATTTGAGCACAATCCTAACCTGCGCTAGAACAGGTTGGCCAACAGGCCCGTTCTGCATCCGGTGCAGGTGAGGAGTGGGGCGCAGCATAGAGTAAGGGGATGATAGTCCCCTTGCCCTGTGTAACACCCCAGCCAGCACCAATAGGGCTACTCGGATCTGCACCTGCAGTTTTGCAGGTGCAAATCCAAGCAGCCCATGTAAGGCCGATCGGGCCGGGGACAGGGGTTAGGCCCCAGCCTAGGTCGTCTAAGCCATTCCCACCTCTGTCCCAGGCCTGATCTGTGTTCTGGTCCACCCACAAGCGCCACCTCCTCAACCCCAGAACACCCTCCCGCCACCCTGCGCTGGCCTGTGCAAACTCAACACCTCTCAGCACGGCTCAGCACCTCTCTCACTGTGTGCGGGCTCAGCTTTCCTCCGCGTAGCCACAAACATGCTTAACAGTAAACGTTTTAGCACTGAGACCCACTTTTAGAATGACCATGTGTCCAGGACCCACCGGAAGTGATGTCATAGCTGGAAGAGCCGTCATTGTGATGCCAGAGCCTGCTGCTTTCCTGAGAATGCAGCCATAAATTGGGTTATTTCTCAGCCGTTTTCCAATAGCAAAGTGAATCAGAAATGGGGAAAAAAGCCTATTTACAACCTCGGCACAAGGGAAAATAACCACACAGCCCTCTCCCTTTCCAGAGTCCCATCTTCCCATAGGCTCAATATTGCTGCTCTAGGTGCTTTGTGACCCACCTGAAATTGGCTGGGAACCACTGCTCTACAGCTTGTTCGTGACACTCAGGAGCTGGCACTAGTCCTTTCCTCTGGTTCAGGTCAGTGTTAGGTCACTACCAATTTCCAATAGTTAAATCAGACCTTTCACTAAGAGGAAGACACCCCTGGTCACCTCCTAGGGGCCAAAAATACACTTGAGATATTCCTATGACGGTGGCCAACTAATTTGTTTAGCATATTCTTGAGAATCACATCCTTTGTGTGTGTGTTACTATTTTATCTATCTATATAAAATTGGATGTGTGTTTTGTGTGTTTGTGAATGTGTTTGTGTGTATGTTCTCATTAGCTCTGGAACATGTGGAGCAATGTGCACCAAACTTGGTATGCATGTGCCTTAGGATCTGGGAACAAATACTGTGGGGGTACAACACCCCTAGCACCCCTAGGGGTGGGGGTGGGAAGGGGGTGCCATGTAAAAATGATCGAAAACG
>JAJKFI010000150.1:1073223-1083339 GCA_029204185.1 Lerista edwardsae | reverse complement strand
ATAATAATAATAATAATAATAATAATAATAATAATAATAATAATAATGATGATGATGATGATGATGATGATGGTGGTGGTGGTGGTGGTGGTGGTGGTGGTGGTGGTGGTGGTGCTGGTGGTGGTGGTGGCACAAAAAAGGTGGGACCATAAGGTGGAAAACATCATGGAAAAATCAGCGTGCAAAAGTATTATGGGACTTTAGGATGCAGATGGATAAACACCTGAAACATAATACCCCTGATCCGACTATCATAGACAAGGAAAAGATGACAATTAGAGGTAGCAATACCAGGAGATGCATGAGTGGAAGAAAAGGAATTTGAAAAGATCACAAAATACAAGGATTTGCCAATTGAAATAGAATGGCTATGGAAGAAGGTCACCGTTGTGCCAACCGCAATAGGAGCATTGGGCGCAGTCCCAAAGAGATTTAAGCAACACCTTAAAACACTCAAACTCATGTAATTTCGGCCATGCAGTTACAAAAGGCAGCCCTTATAGGGACTGTCCACATACTGAGGAAATACCCCTGAACATCTCAGGTTCTTGGGAAGGACCCGATGCTCAGAGTATACAGGTCACTACACCTGTAGTGACTGTGCAAAAATATAAGAATAAGAATAAGAATAAGAATAAGAATAAGAATAAGAATAATAATAATAATAATAATAATAATAATAATAATAATAAGAAGAAGAAGAAGAAGAAGAAGAAGAAGAAGAAGAAGAAGAAGAAGAAGAAGAAGAAGAAGGGCAATTGCTCTGTATTTTTATGCTATTCCTTTTGTTCATCACATTAATAAAACCTGTTTGTTTGGAAAGTTTGGACTTTGAGTCATTCTCTACCCTTTTCTCTTTCATTTAGCCAGTTCAAAGCTGTGTGCACCATGATCAAAGATAAACCTTTTTGCATTTTTGACATCCGTACAATGAAACTTTGCAACCACTGTAGGTTGGCTATGGCCAAACCATACTGTAACTACTAAAGAAAATAACAGGAGGAGAGCAATGGTTTTAATGTACAAGAGCCCAATTTGTCACAAATAACTCCTAGTAGCAGCTACCCAAATTGGTCTAATACTCAGTCAACTGATTCAAGTGTTGCAAAAACAAATACCTCCATCAGGACGTCACGATTTACTTGGAGTAACTTCAGCTGCCACAAGCATCCGATAACTGGGAGAGGAGTCGGTCCTGGAGGAAGAAGTCTTCTTCTCCATTGCAGCTTCACAAACTGCACAGTCAGAAAGCCCAGTAGGAACAGAACGAACAGGGAGCCCAATCCCAACATTGAAGCACTCTTGTCCCAGGCACAGAGCAGAACCTCTCTGTGTTGCAGGATTGTGAGCAGACGCCTTGGCTGTGATCCTGTTCACAACCCAGGTATTTCCAAAGTGCCTTCTTGCTTTGGCATGTCCTCTCCCAAGTCTAACAGTCTATCTGCATTGCTTAGGGCATTTTATAGGTTGAAGCATGATCAACAGATGAAGAACATTTCCTGAATGCCATCCCCTGAAGAACTTCTCAAGCACCATTACGGCTTATGCCGAAAAGTGCAGGGGGTGTCACTGCCTTTAATTAATAGTTACATTTAGCTGATGCATTCAGTTGTGGCTGTTAGATAAAAAGCAACATAAAGGGCAGTTTCATACAGTACTGCCAAACAAGACACACCACTTTAATTGCTATCCAACAGCAGTTTGTTTGACGGAAAGTTCTTGATGGAGGGGCAGCCCAATCTCGAGCCCGGCAGCACCCAGGGCTCCAGCGGGGCCAAAGTGGGTTACTGCTGGAGGTCTCCTGTGGGGGGGGGGCATTTGCTTCCTTCCCTGAGGGAGACTGCAACCAGCAGCAATGGGTCTCCTTGAGAGCATTTGAGTGGGTGCACAGCTGAGGAGACCCTTGTCAGGCAGTGCGGCTCCAGAGGGGGACTGGGATGCAGCAGAAAAAGCTGCCCCCCCCGCGAGCCTGTTCACCCAGCTGCAGCTGCAGCATCCACCAAATCCTAACCCCCTGCCCCAGGCCTCCCCTGCCACTCAGAGCCACAGCAGCAAAAGAAGAGCATCACTTTAAGAAGCAGCAGGAGGCCCAGGCAGCAGCTGGGAAGTAAAGTTTTCCTTTTCTTACCACTCCGGAGCAGCCTGGTCCTCTGCCAGTGTGCAGGATACAGGAGAGGCTCTATCAGCCAGAATCCTGCAGACGACAATTGGGCAGTTAGCATCTGTTTTATGCTCTGTTTTGTACCCTGCCTCTTGATCATGGGGAAAGAGTTTGACTGTCTCTCTATTTATCCTGCCTTAGTCCCAATCAGTCTTTTCCTGTGTTTGGATTAAAAAAACACACCTCAGTCCTTTAAGAGCACAATCCTAACCTGGAGTTAGGCCAGCACCATTAGGCCAGCAACATTTGGCCGGCACAAGGGCCACCGTAAAGCACATTTGGACCACTCTCGGAATCAGAGAGGATGGCGCACATCTGTGTGCTGCCTTCTCTGACTCTGAGGGTGCAATCCTAACCTGGCATAAGTCCAGCACAGTTAGGCCAGCAAAGTTTGGCCGGCACAAGGGACATAGTAAAGTATGTCTGGAACACTCTCGGAGTCAGAGAGGCCGGCACATAGACATGCGTCACCCTTCCTGACTTTGACAGTGGTCCAAACACACTTTACACTGTCCCATGTGCCAGCCAAATTTTGCTGGCCTGGGCCATCTTAACTCCAGGTTAGGATTGCACTCCCAGAATGGTCCAAGCATATGTTATGGTGTCCCTTGTGCTGGCCAAACTTTGCTGGCAAGGGTGTGAATGTGCCCTTGCCCTGGGGAGGCTCCCCATTGTACCGAAGCTTTGCTTGATTTGGCGCAGGCCCGCTGGCCTTGCTAATCCACCACCATTTAGGATTGCACTCTCAGCCACAGCAGACCTCACAGCAGCCCCCCCCCCCCCGGGCATCCCTCCTGCTCTGCGGCAACTGCAGTCAAGCGACCCCTCCCTGCTCTGGAGCAGGAGAAGGAGGTGCAGGGGGTCGTGCTCTCGACAGGGCCAGGGTCAGAGCCTGCTCATCACCCTCACAGGGCACAACCCCCTCACTGGCACTGGCAGGGGGAAAGAAAAGCACTTTGTCATGAACGTTGGTGTGCCAATACAAATGGGGGCGCTCAGCGCACTTCCGAGCTCCCAGTGCTTTGCGCTGTTGGACGTTCCATGTCTTTCCAGTAGGAGGCGTGGAGCAGGACCGTGGAACAGCCCGTTGGCTTGCCAGAGTGGAGGCCCAGGTTGTGGAAACAGGGAGGCGGGAGCTGTTGGTCATTTTGTGTCTCTTTGCCAACAGGATCCATGTCCCGTTTTAACTAAACACAGTAGTTTGAGGTGGTTCCCTGTATCAGCTATAAAACAGACTGGCAGGAGATACCATCACAGCTTGTGCAAAGCAAACTGAACTGAGATAGCAGCCAGATGAGGCAGCAACAGGCAGCTGTGGTCAGACCGGTTTCCCCAAACAGTTGGGGGGGGGGCGAGTCATGCAATTAACATAAGAACATAAGAAGAGTCCTGCTGGATCAGGCCAAAGGCCCATCTAGTCAAGCTTCCTGTATCTCACAGCGGCCCACCAGGTGCCCCAGGGAGGCATGAGACAACAAGATGCTTGCATCCTGTTGCCACTCCCTTGCACCCGGTACCAGTAGCCCACCACCTTTGTAAGGAGGTTGCACAATCCATCATGGCCTATAGCCCACGATGGACCTTTCCTCCGGAAATCCGTCCAATCGCCTCTTAAAGGCATCCAGACCAGATGCCATCACCACCTTCTGTGGCAAAGAGTTCCATAGATTAACTACCCGCTGGGTAAAAAAGTACTTCCTTTTATCTGTTTTAACTCTCCCAACCCTCAGCTTTAGCGGATGCCCCCTGGTTCTGGTGCTTGGAGAGAGGGAAAAGAACATCCCTTTATCGACTCTATCCCTTCCATTCATAATTTTGTATGTCTCAATCATGTCCCCCCTCAGGCACCTTTTTTCTAGACTGAAGAGCCCCAAACGTTGCTTCTTCGTAAGGGAGGTACCCCAGCCCCGTAATCATTTTTGTCGCTCTCTTCTGCACCTTTTCCAGCTCCACTATGTCCTTTTTGAGGTGTGGCGACCAGAACTGGACACAATATTCCAGGTGCGGCCTTACCATCGATTTGTACAATGGCATGGTAATATTGGCTGTTTTATTCTCAACCCCTTTTTTAATTACCCCAAGCATGGAATTGGCCCTCTTAACTGCTGCTGCACACTGGGTCGATACCTTCATTGAATTGTCCATCAGCACCCCAAGATCTCTCTCCTGAGCTGTCACAGACAGCTCAGAACCCATTCGCCTATAGGTGAAGTTTTGGGTTTTTGCCCCAGTGTGCATCACTTTACACTCGTCTATGTTGAAACGCATCTGCCATTTGGCTGCCCATTCCCCCAACTTGGAGAAATCCTTCTGGAGCTCTTCACAGTCGTCTCTGGTTTTTACCACCCGGAAAAGTTTTGTGTCATCTGCAAACTTGGCCACCTCACTGCTTATCCCTGTCTCCAGGTCATTTATGAACAAGTTGAAAAGCACGGGCCCCAAGACAGATCCCTGGGGCACTCTGCTTTTCACCTCTCTCCATTGTGAAAATTGCCCATTGACCCCCACTCTGTTTCCTGGCCCTCAACCAATTCTTTTTTTTTTCTACCTTTATTGGCATATTCCCTGACTGTGAAGTTTCTTCAGCAGCCTTTGGTGGGGGACCGTGTCAAATGCCTTCTGAAAATCCAGGTATATATCCACAGGTTCACCCACATCCACGTGCCTGTTAACCTTTTCAATGAATTCCAAAAAGTTTGTGAGGCAAGACTTAGCGTTACAGAAGCCATGCTGACTTTCCTTCAGCAGTACTTGTTCCTCTACGCAGTTTACGATTTTATCTTTGATGAGGCTTTCCACCATCTTACCCGGAACAGACGTTAGGTTGACCGGCCTGTAGTTTCCCTTCTCCCTTTTTAAAAGATTGGTGTGACATTGGCTATCCTCCAATCCTCTGGCACCGTGGCCGTTTGAAGGGACAAGTTGCATACTCTAGTTAAGAAGTCAGTTAAGAGGTTAAGAGGTCAGTTAAGAGGTTAAGAGGTCTAGATAAGAGGTTAATTTTTACCCTTGAGATCACAACTGTTCTGCTCTGAAGCCTGGCACAGAAGAAGCTGCTAAAGCAGCTGCTGCCACATCTGATTTGGGGTGATCCTATTGGCTGCCAGTGTGACACCCCCTCAATGCTGAGAGAGCACCTGAGCAATGTCTGACAAATCCAACCTAGATCTGCACCAGGAGCCAGAGCAACAGGGGTGTCTCAGGGGTGTCACTAGGAAGGCTGACACCAAGCCAAACCAAAGCACCTGAGCTGCCGGCAGTGTTGATCTCCAGTGTGCCTTGACCTCTTGGCGCTCTTCAGCCAGCTCCCTGGAGCCTTTGTCAGACCCTCTTCTTGTTCTGCAGAGGCCCCCAGATCACTTTGGTAGCCGGTCCTTCTCCCTTCTCCCATGAGATCCTTTTTTGCACAGAACTGTGAGTGCAATCCCGTACTATGCCAGCCTAGTAAGGCTGACATAGCAGGGCTGTATCCTAAAGCCCATTAGGAGGCAGCAGCAGCAGCAGCAGCAACAAAGTCCAGGACAAAGGGAGGTTTTCCCCTTGCACCCGTGTAAGCCCCAGTCGCCCCTATGGGCCTGCATGGCCAGCTCCTGAGTACCGACACTGCTGCTCGCGTCGGTCCAGCACTGACCCAGCGCCACACGCCGACACAGATGCGCTTTACAGCATGTTTGCGGCAGCATGCGGCCGGCGCAAGAGCTTAGCACCGGCGCAAGTGGGGTATAGGATTGCGCTGTGAGTCTTGTTTTATTACTTCTATCTGCCCAGCACTCCAGGCTGCCCTCCTTATGCAGCTGGAGATAGAAGCCAACAGAGGCCTCACAGCGATCTGTACTGAAGTCTGGCTGTTCCAAGCACTCTTTCAGCCATCTGAACGTAACACCTTGTTCTCCTTCAGTTGGCTCTGCCGGGGGAGGTCACAGAGGAACGAGGCAGAAGCCAGAGGGAGGGAGATAGCAAAGGAAAGCGATACGTGGGCGGCAAAGTCTTTCAGATTTGTGGGACTTCTATTGTTCTGGTCACCACATGCCAAAAAGGACATTGTGGAATTAGAAACAGTGTGGAAGAGAGTGACAAAAATGATTACTAGGCTGGGGCACCTCCTTTAGCCTCAAAGGCTACAGCGTTTGGGGCTCTTTAGAAAAAGGGTGTCTGAGGGGGGACATGATTCAGAGCACAATCTTAACCTGGAGTTAGGCCAGCACAGCTAGGCCAACAAAATTTGGCCAGCGCAAGGGCCACCGTAAAGCATGTATGGGCCACTCTTGGAGTCAGGGAGGATGGCGCACGTCTGTTTTCTGGCCTTTCTGACTCCAAGACTGACCCAAACATACTTCATGGTGGCCCTCGTGCTGGCCAAACTTTGCTGGCCTACCTGTGTCGGCCTAACTCCAGGTTAGGATTGCGTTCTGAAATGCACAAAACTATGCATGGGATGGAGAGAGTGGCTAGAGGGATGTTTTTTTCCCTCTCTCGCAACACCAGAACCAAGGGACATCCACTAAAATTGGGAGAGTTAGAACGGATAAAAAGAAATACTTTTTTATCCAGTGGGTCATTAATCTGTGGAACTCCTTGCCACAGGAGGTGGTGATGGTAAACAACAGGAGGCTAGGCCTGGCTTGACTCCATCTTGGGATCAGCTGCCTGTCTTCCCAACCCCCTCTCTGTACCCTGTTGGTGGGAACCTGCTCACTGAACAGTGTTATGTCTGGGCTCGCTGGCCAGGAGCCCTGATAAAGTGCCTGACAGAGAAAGCGCTCAAGGACAACAGCTATCTGCACCAGAAACTTTGAAGCTTCAGTTGGGAGAGGGAAGAGTGGAAGCCTCACAGGCTGGGAAGGGGGGCTGGGAAAGGGCTGGAGAGGAGAGAACAAAGAGACAGACTTTGGCGTTGTCTGGGAAGAGACCATCTTGCGCCTCAAGTCACCTGTTACTGCTCTGCTGGGTGAGCCATAGGCAGTAAGATGTAGGAGATAGCTTCTCTTATTTTGCATTAAGTGTTACGTAGCTGTGCCGTGCTTTGAAGGGCTTTCTGAGCCTCTATGCTGTAACCTGTAGTTTTAATAAATACCGTCATGTTTTACTCCATGGTGTGCCTCGTGTGCTGGGAACGGAAGGTAGCTGAGTCCAGTTTTGGCACTGGGCTACACTACTGGGACTGGCTGGGTCAGGGAAAAGCCTCCTGGGCTAGTGGAGGTTGCTAGTGGCCAGGAGGGGACTATCCCGCGATCCCTGGGTGGCTCCAGACTCCCAGGTATCGTGATAGTGCCTTTAAAAGGGGATTAGACAGGTTTCTGGAGGAAAAGTCCATTGCAGGCTACAGGCCATGGTGGGTGCTGTAAGCTCCTTACTTTAGAAGTAGGCTACCTCGGAATGCCAGATGCAGGGAAGTGGCAGCAAGATGCAGGCATCTAGTTGTCTCATGTTCTCCCTGAGGCACCTGGTGGGCCACTGCGAGATGCAGGAAGCTGGACTAGGTGGGCCTTGGCCTGATCCAGCGGGGCTCTTCTTGGTTCTCATGTACTCAATGTAAAGCCCTCTTCCAAGCAAAGCACCTTGGGTTCCCTTGCCATACAGGTGGCATACCTTTTCCCACCACTAGATGGTAGTAACTTGCATTTGTTGGTACATGGGAATCAATAGCTGACAGCACATTTCTTTCCTAGCAGCGTCCACTTGGCAAGCTGCTGCTGACAGCCAAAGGTATGAGAACCAGTAAATATGTGAAGAGGCATAAAAGGGGCAGCGCATGTCCATGTGAAAAGACAGCCTCTTGGAATAGCTGCAGAGAACCAGAGGGAAGGGCAAGCAGTCTATAGGAAAACGAGCGGAACCCAGAAGCCGGGATCCTCAAACAGCCCAGAAGGAAGATGTTCGCTGTCCTTGTTCCACTGCTCTTGGGGGTTGCAGCCTTTCTCTTTGCCTGGCACATCCTGAATATTCAGAGGGCCCGAAGCAAACTCCCGGCCGGCCCAGCCCCGCTTCCTGTCATCGGCAACCTGGGACTGCTGGGCTTTCAGCTCCACCATGAAACTTTGCTCAAGGTACAATGTCTGCCCCGCACCTGCTTTGCATGGCTTGTCTGGAGGCAGTAGCGGAGGATGGGAGAAGGTAGCCCTCTTGACACCAGCACATGGAGGGGGAGGGGGAGGGGGAGGGGGAGAGTGGGCTGGCAAGTCCTCCACCTGCCCTGAGGGAAGGGAGATGGCATTTGGGCCAGGAGGTCTTGGGTTAGCCCTTGCTGGCAGAGGTGAGGCTGAGAGAGGCAAATTCATGGCTGGAGAGAACAGAAACCTCCTGGTTCCCAGCTTTGCTCCTTAGCCATGATACTGCACTCATCCTCCACAGCCCCGGACCAAGGAGAGTGGATGGGCCAGATGAACTCTCTCTATTTTACAAAAAAGCCAGAATCTTTAGCAGTGTGTCAACCGCTGCCACCCCTGTGATCAATACAGTACTATCTAGCTTAAAGGTAAAGGTTTCCCCACAACCGAATGGTCTAGTCGTGACCGACTGTAGGGGGCGGTGCTCATCTCCGTTTCAAAGCCTGTAGAGCCGGTGTTTTGTCCGAGGACAAGCTTCCGTGGTCATGTGGCCAGCATGACTCTACGCCGTAGCGCATGGAACGCCGTTCCCTTCCCCCCGAAGTGGTCCCTATTTATCTACTTGCATTTAGGAGCTGTCGAACTGCTAGGTTGGCAGGAGCTGGGACAAGCAACGGGAGCTCACTCTGTCACGCAGTCTTGAACTCCCAACCTTCCGGTTGGAAAGCCCAGCAGCAGCGGTTTAACCCGCTGCGCTACCACGTCCCTATAACTATCTAGCTTAGCTGGCACTTAAAGAGAAGACCAGTTTCACAGTGGGGCTGCTGTGATCAGATTGTAGCCCAGCCCAGCCCCTCACTCATTAGGAGCACCAGCCTAACTTGGTGTTAGGTTGCCACAGTTAGGCCAGCAAAATTTGGCTGCCCCCAGAACTACCGTAAAGCACGTTTGGACCACCCTCGGAGTCAGGGAGGATGGTGCACGTCTGTGTGCTGGCCTCTCTGACTCCGAGAGTGGTCCAAACATCCTTTACAGTGTCCCTTGTGCCGGCCAAACTTTGCTGGCCCAACTGTGCCAGCCTAAATCCAGGTTAGGATTGCGCCCTTAGTGTGATTAGTCAGATAATTTATTTTCCTATTGATTGAATGACAGCTTTTAAACAGATGTCCAGGATGAACTCTCCCACTGCTGAGCGATGAGAAACACTCGCAGCATGGGGTCCTCCACCTGCCACTGCCCCACTTTTACCATTCAAGGAAGTTAAATGAACTCTACAACATTTAAAAGTACCACCAGTGTCATCATCAAAGGAATCCCATGTGCCCAGGAGGCAGAAAAAGCACAAATCTGCCAAAGTAGGTGTTCATTTCCACACCCTTTGGCCCCGGATGCCTGAAAGTTCCCCCACACCTTGTGTTTTTAGTGTAATACTTGGGCACTTCCGATGCTGAAGCTATTTTCCAACCCGCAAGTTTTTTGCTCTTTCTTTGTTGTAATATGCAGCAACATGATGTATTATGTTTTAATTAATTATTGTGTTTTAACTCTTCACCTGCCTGTTGTCAGTTAAACTCAGCCATAGCTTTGCCCCCCAGGCCTCCTGGGCAACACACCGTTCTACAGGTTTTTGGAATTCCCCACATAACTGGTAGGGAGACTTTCAAGGATGCTCTCTCCCTCCCTCCCTCCCTCTCTTTCTCTCCCCTTTTCTTTGTCCATGTGCAAGCAATGGTGTCTACCAACTCTGGCCCTGGTGAAGGGGTAGATTGGAGAAAGGAGGCACTTATTTTAGGATTCCCTTCCCCACTTCCCAATCATCATGAGAGCGACAATTTTCTAAATGTTATATAGCTAGGGTGTGTGTGTGTGTGTGTGTGTGTGTGTGTGTGTGTGTGTGTGTGTGTGTGT
>JAJKFI010000150.1:1024437-1064022 GCA_029204185.1 Lerista edwardsae | reverse complement strand
CTCACCCGTTCCTCCCGCCCAGCGTTCCGGCTGCATGACGCCGCTGAATGCCTCCCTTGGTGGGAAAGTAGAGCTGGTGCCTTTCCCCTACTGGCCGCTGCAGCAGGCCTAAGAGCATGTTTGCAACAGCCATGGCTGAAGCAGAGCACGGGCCACCTGCACTGCCCAGCATTAGGATTGGGCCGTAAGACAGAATGTACATCCTTAGCTTGATTTTTTTTTAAAATCACAAATAACTGGAGACCCTGGAGACTGAACTAGAGGCCTCCTGCAACGCGCAGTCTGTTCACTCCGACTCAGCCTCACTGTGTCCCCTTCGCTTCCCAGGCAGGCCGACGGACCCCTTCAGTCCCGTCTTCCGTTCTGTCAACAAACTAATTGCCACGGTTCTTTTGGGGCACTGCTTTTCCACGGAGGACGACACTCTCTGCCGCCTGAGCCAAGGCTCTAAAGCCCTGCAGGAATTCAGCGGCAGTGTCTGGCCACGGGTTCGTATTCCTCCCATTGCAGCCCGTCTGCTGTTTTGTATCTCGGTTGCCCCATCTGTGCCGTCTTAGGATCCAGTCCTCGCCCCTGCCAACGCAGCTGTGCCACAAAGGAGTGCGCTATATTGGAGGGTTCATCAGGAGGCCTTAGAGGTGAGAAGGGGAATTGTTCTCCCTTATCTCCCGTAAGCCTCCCACTCTGCAGTGCGTCTCCTTGGACCTGCGCCAGCTCTATCGCTGACACAAGCCCAAGGAGAAGAAACAGGTGGGAAGACGGTTAAAGAAGTGGTAGGACCTTGTGCATGGCATCGCTGCCAGATCCACCGTCCTCCTGCAGCCTCCCCATCCCAGTTCCTCCCTCTGCCCAGTTTCTGCCCTCCCCTCCCTCCCTTCCCCACCCCACCCCACCCCCCCACTGCCTTACCTGTCCCAGCAGGTGGGGTCCACTGGCGGGGTTAGAGCACTGCCACCTTCGTGGTAGTGCCCAGAAAATGCACTGCATACTCCGTAAGCAGTGTTGTCAATACTGGGCAGCCCAATCCTAACCTGCACCGGAGCAGGCAGACCGCCTTGGAGGAAGTCCCAGCAGCCCCTACAGGGTTACTCGCGGCTGTGCTAGCAAAATCACTAGTGCAACTCAAGAGCAGTCTGTGCAGGGCCAACTGGGCTGGAAACAGGGGTTAGGATACAAGCCAGCCTTGCCAATGGGCCCACACTCTCTCTCTCTCTCTCTCTGCCCTCTCCTTACCCCGAAAGGGAACCTGCCTTATACTGAGCCAGAACCTTTTGGGCCTGCTGCATCGCATATTCGTCCTGACGGCGCATGGCTGGTGGTAAAACGCAACGTGCCATCGCACGCAGGTTGGCTTCCATTGCAAACAGTGGACAGTGGCAGCCGGGTGACAGCCAACTCCGTGGAAGCCCTGGAGCCAATAAACTGGCATGGGATGAGTGGAACAGCGTGGGGGGGGGATGCAGCAGGGGCTGAGACAGGAGTATGGGTGCATTGAGGGTGGGAACGGGCAGATATTGGTGGCTGCAGTGCCACTGATATCCTATCCCCCTTCCTGGCCTCTGTCCACCCAAGGGTGCCATCCTAACCAACTATCCAGTAGTGACATTGCTGTGCCAATGGGGCATGTTCTGCATTCTGCAGTAGAGTACTGGTCACGGAGGCCTCTTCAAGGTAAGGGAGTGTTTGCTCCCTTATCTCAGAGCTGCATTCCCCTTATCTCAGAGGTGCTGGAAAGTTGGTTAGGATTGCCCCCTAAGTGGCGCAGGGCCAAGTAGGCTCATCAGGACAACTTTCCCCCACCCCTGGCAAGGGAACAAATGTTCCCCTACCCAGAGGTTACTGGGTACTTGCTTCCATGCCACAGTTTGATACGATTGGGCTGTTAGTCCATCTAGCTCAGTATTGACAATATTGACTGGCAGAGCTTCTACTGGATCTCAGACAAGGGTCTTTCCCTGCCCCACCTGGAGATGCTGCCAGGATTGAATCTGGAGCCTTCTGTGTGCACAGAAGATGCTCTTCCACTGAGCCATGGCCCTTTCCTGAAGCAGGTTAGGAAAAGGATACACTTTATATTAGGAGAACCAAGAGATCTAGGTTACAGCCCCATTACCATGTGAGAATGCACCACATTCTGAATAGGGAGAGGGGGGAGTGGACTGGGCCATTTTGCACTCCTAAGCCTTGGCCCCTTGTCTCAGACTGACTACCTGAGATGGACTCGCAAGCAAGAATGAAAATGTCCCTCCAGGAGCACAGCCTGGACAATTAGGAGACCAGTAAGAACCACTGACCAACCTCCTGGATTATTTATGGCCCAGTCCTATGTAGGCTTTACACTGTCAGTTCTGATGGCATAAGGCCCTTTACGGCTGTTGCAAAAAGTGACACACCATGCAGTGCGGCCTGACTGCCACTGCAAGCAGTAAGTGGTTGGTGCATGTGCCCATGGACCAGGGGTGCCCGCTGGCCCCAGTAAGTTAGTGCCAGGGATGAGAGGCAGGGAGGGGGAGGAATTATTTATTAACACAAACCCATGGCTGGCCAGAATTCCTGACCTGTAACCTAAGACAACATGCGTGCGTGAATCCGAACATTCTTAGTGCTTTCTGTGTCCATGCAGATCTACGATGCCTTTCCTGGAGTGATGAAGCACCTCCAGCCAGTCCTGAACAGAACATTGACAGGCCTGGCTCACTGGAGGGACCTAGAGAGGCTTGTAAAGGAGGAGATCCAGGACCACCAGAAGAGCTGGTCCCCCGAAGAGCCTCGGGACTTCATCGACTTGTACCTTGCTCAGCTGGAGAAAGTGAGCACCTGGGCCAACCGCCCTCCCCAAAATGATGGCTTAAACTACTAGTCAGTTTAGCTGGCCAATAAAACTGATTACAGATACTTTGAACCTGCAAAGGTGTTGGTGCCCTGAGGAATTCCTGTCTGGGGAGCATTCAAATGAATACAGTTGTGCCCCAGTATCCACTGATTTGGTATCCACAGTTTCAGTTATCCACGGATTGTAACACCAGGACCAGGGGGCATCTGCTAAAACTGAGGGTTGGGAGAGTTAAAACAGATAAAAGGAAGTACTTTTTTACCCAGCGGGTAGTTAATCTGTGGAACTCTTTGCCACAGGAGGTGGTGATGGCATCTGGTCTTGATGCCTTTAAGAGGCGATTGGACGGATTTCTGGAGGAAAGGTCCATCGTGGGCTATAGGCAATGATGGATTGTGCAACCTCCTTACAAAGGTGGTGGGCTACTGGTACCGGGTGCAAGGGAGTGGCAACAGGATGCAAGCATCTTGTTGTCTCATGCCTCCTTGGGGCACCTGGTGGGCCGCTGTGAGATATAGGATGCTGCACTAGATGGGCCTTTGGCCTGATCCAGCAGGGCTCTTCTTATGTTCTTATGTATCAATACTGGGACTCCTATTAAAAGGATAGGGGAACGTGACACAAATCCCTTTTTTTACCTTATTGCAGAAAAAACAACTGATGTTCCCCTATCTTTAAAAAGGTGTCTCCAGTATCCAAGGTTTCAGGTATCCACGGTAGAGTCCAGAATGGAACTCCAATGTATACCGGGGCATGCCTGTAACTATTTAAATAACACTCCAAACATCAGGAAACATGCCAAGGGATTGTTAATCTTTCATGTTAAACAGACCAACGCTGAACACAACCCATTGGCCATATCATGGTGCTGGAAGTGCCTCTCCTTTACCAAAGTAAAAATAAAAATCCCAGCTGCAAGAATCCCCAGGCACGATCAGGACCACAGCACACAAGGAAGGGATTTTTGCTTCCCCACTGGAAATTCTTTCCCCCAGCTGCTTATTGCCTCATAAGCCATTATTTGTTGCAAGCAGCCACTTTGGGGGCGGGAGGGGGAACAGGGAGGACTTCAAGGCCTCAGCACCTTCCCAGGGATTAGAAGAGAGGGAGATATAGAGGTGGGTCTATATCAGTCACAGAGGGGGGGGGAGCCCTCAGGATTATATCCCCCAGTATTCTTGTAGATGTTAAACAGCATGTGGAACTGCTTGTGATGCTTTTGGTGGTACCCGACATGTCAAAGTCCAGGGTACTGAACAAGCACTCCCCAACAATGCCTTTTGGGTCTGTTGGCCAGAAGGAACCAAGACCACCACAAAGTGCTCCAAGTCCCAGCCAAACCAGAAGAACACCATGGTGGATGGTGTTGAAAGCAGAGGCTTTGCGCTCAGAGGGCATGGTATAGCATCTGCCATGGGTGCTGGAAGAGGCGGTTCTACAGGGAGGGCAAAGCTCTAAGTGTTGCAAGGAGCCTTACCCTGTCATGTAAATCCCTCCTCTCCCTTGCTGCTGTAGCCAGTAAGCAACGCCAAGATGTTGCTTTTCCCTGTGAGGATTGGCTAAAACGGTGCAGGAGAGGAGTGATTTCCACTGCAAGGTCAGGCTTCTTGCAAAACTTAGAGCTTTGCCCTCCCTTAGATCTGTCTCTGGGTGCTGGCAAGGCAAAGAAAGCAGAGTGGAGCTGGGCCCTCCGTCCCACCCCTGCCTCCATTATGCTCCGAAATGGAGCAACCCCGGAGGCAGGGGGTATGGCGAGGCTGCGCAGATGACGAGGTGACGTCTTTCGTCACCACCCCACCCCAGGTGCTATCAGAGCCTGCTCCGGCTCTGGTTGAGAACAGCTGAAAAGTAACATGACCAACAGGGATGCACCCCTTGTCCAGCATCCTGGTCACCCAGCAGGACAACCAAGCCTATCTCCTCCCAAAGCTAGACTGAAGACAGGTTGAAAGGGGTCCTGATAATTCCCTAATAATGCAGGCCTGCGAAATTGAGGGTCAGAAAAGCTCCCCCCCCTAAAAAATTTTTATGGTGGAGCAAGCTGCTTGAGCCATTCATTAACAAGGCTATGCCATTTCTCCAAAACTAGAGGTGGCAAAACTGATGCCATTTTTGGATTCAGCCCCCCAAATATACCCAGGAATAGGTCGAGCTTTTAAGGCATCAAAATATGTGTGGGTCTGTTTCATAGGGGTCCAGACAATGCCTTCAGTGATAGAAGGACTTAAATCCGTTCGTCTGGCTAATTAATAAACTAAGCTCAACACCCTAATTTCTAGTTGAGTCTCATTTTTCAACCATTTAATTAATTTATTATTGGTTGGTTGGTTGGTTGTATTTGGGACTTGCTTGTATTGCAGAAATGCCAATTCTTGTGTATTATTTGCAGGGCCCTTGGGGGGGGGGGTAGGGTGAGGGCATCTCTGTGCATTCCACACTGACCTTTTTCAGGACCCTTTTCATCCTTCTGAAGGCGATCAAGCATCACATTGAAGTCCCTGGGCTAAAAGCACTTCTGTTCCTCATCTGCAGAGCAAATACGACCCCACATCAGCATTCACAGAAGCCAACCTGGTCCAGGTGATTATAGACCTCTTCGTGGCAGGCTCAGACACCTCCACCATTGCTTTGTGCTGGGCACTTCTCTACATGATGGCATATCCAGAGATACAAGGTTTGAACTATGAAAAAAAACCAACCTCAATATTGCATTCAGTTTACACAGTTGCCACAAAACTGCCAGATACCTTAAATATAGCATCCAGTAGTTTATGAAACTGCCTTGTTGCTGTTAGAAGAACACCCAGCAGATCCCTACAGCTGGCACAGCTTCTGGATCACCTGTCCAGGTACTAAGACCTTTTGTAATCCTGCTAGGTGGGCCCTTGTTACGACTCCACGTTTCTAGGAGAGAAACAGTGTGGAGGCCTAGAGACATTTTCAGGGCAAGAACGGCTACTTTAAGATAAAGTGGTTAGTAACATTGTTAATGGGTCGAAGTAAGGCCAGGTGGTTGTAATTAAGATTATTCAGCCTACGTGCAGAATTGCACATATGGATGTAGATCAGTGATTGGTCAGCAGTGATCTCTTGGAGGTATTTAAGCAGACACCTTGTTGGAGTTATCTCTATCTTGCTTTACCTATCATGCTGTATCATACCTGTCGTTTCATCCGGTTTTTACTGCCTGATTTACTGAGGAGAAGACGCTGCTGTTTTCACTGCTGTATATCTTGGACTATGTAAGATTTGGTCAGAACTATTGCTTTGTCTGGGGAGTGGCCAAAGACTCGAGCATGGCAGCAGCTTTTTCCAAGAGCTGCTGGAGCTTCGTTCTTTCCTGAATCTCTGCAAGAGATCCGGGCCCAATTCCAGCAGAAGAGCTGGGTGGGGGTAAGCATTAACATCTAGCCCCGAAAAGTGGCCAACTTCAGGGTGAATGATGTTCGCTTGGAACCGAAGAACAGAAGAATTCTCTGCTTGCAGATCATGCAGACGGTCTCTGACTTGGAGAGTGACAACACCGAGAGAGAGAATGAAGGATTAGATTTCCTGGAAGGTCTTCAAAGGCTCCTAAGTGAAGACAGATGTGTGGGAAGAAGTGGTGTGCAGGCGTAAATGTTTAACATCTTGGCGTGAATTGCACTGGAGAGTTGGCTGTGGGCCAGTGAGGTCAGTGGAATTAAATCTGCTTAACCTTCAACACAAGATATCCACTGAAGTGCATTGCTGTTTTCTTTTTTGCTTCTTTTTATATTTTCTTTTTTAAATGCTTTGATGTGGCGTGGGAAGCTGAAATATGGAAAAAAAAAGTACTCTGTTCTATGCGTTTAAAGCAAGGTTGAATTTTTTGCTGCGTAGCAGATTAAACATGGCGACGGTAATATGAGAAGGAAAGCAGAAGATTTATAATTGGAGCTCAATTATTTGAAAACGGACAGTCCTATTTGCAGATCAAGAAGATTTATTACTGAGATAAGGGAAGGTGAAAATAGGGAGTACTTTGATTTGTATGCTTAAAGAAAGTCTGAATTTTTTATTGCGCAACTGATTTAACATGGCGTTAATGAGAAGGAAACCGAAAGATCTACAATCAGAGTTGAAAGACGTCTGAAGCATGTTGAAGGACTTGGAGGAATGAACTTTGTGGAAAGGAGAAGAGGAATGTGTAATAAGAAATGGAACTGGACGGCTCAAGAAGGCAAGTTGTTCTTTTTTTTTTTTTGAAGATGGACAGTCCTGTTTGCAAATTAAGAAGATTTAAGAGAAAGAGACTATGAAGAAGATATTCTTATGATCGGCTGACAAATACAGTGAGAGTGTTTTTTGTCAGCTGGCTTCCTTCTGGTGGCAGCAGAGGGGAAAGTTTTGACCAGATGTTAATTTTTAATGATTTGTATTATTTTTGGCTTTTTATAATAGATGGGCTGGGGAAATTTGATTAATGAAATTTATGATTTAAAAATTGAATATATGGTAAAAATAGAAATGATGATTAAAAGGTGACAAAGTTCATTCCTTCCTGTGAGATTTGGGATAGAGAGAAATAATTAGCATTGGGCCTTGATATGAAAAGCGATTAATTGTAGGCTTGTAATTTTGCGTCAGATTATATTATTAAGCGATTATTTTCTTTTTTCTTTTTTTTAACAAAGGTACGTGATAACTCAAGCTTACATTAAGATATGACTTTAGAGAACAGTGCTATTAAGGCCTAATGGTGATTAGGAAGTGAGGGTTATGTCATGTTATATCTTTAATTTTTATGCCTTTTATCTTTATGGTGTATCTTTTTTCTTCTGAGATGGGCTGTCTTAATTCTAATAGTATGAGTTTTGTAACAAAGATTAATTAAAGATTAAGATTGAAAAATAATATAAGCAATATGAATAGAGATGAAGAGATGAACAGAGTGCTGTTTTAAATAGCTTGACTTTCCAGCTTCTCTTATGTTTTTTCTATTTCTGTGTTTTATATAGTAGGTTCTTCCCTTTTAGTTTGCTATCTTATTGACTTTTACTATAAATTAGAGATAGACAATTATAGGTATAATTAACTTTTCTTGCTTGAGTTTGCTAAGTAACTGTGAAATTACTGAAATTATTGAAGATTTGAATGAATAATGAAAATTGACATAGTTTTGCAAAATCATAATGATTATGTCCTTTCAGATGGAATATATTATAATGGAAATTACTAATTTTGCATTTAGATGTTACTCTCGTACTGCCCCAAATTTCCTATTGTTTAATCCTATGTATACCCATCCTATGTAACTGACTATCCTTTTCCTGTATCTTTATAATTATAAAATCAATAAAATCATCTTTAAAAAAAAAAAGAACTATTGCTTTGTCTGTATGACCTATTATCAGCTGTATTTTGATTCTGGACTTTATCCTTTTTTTGCTTGTCTTTTGACCACAAGCTTTGCAACTATTTTAATACAAGTTATGTACCTGGTTTATCCATGAATTCCAACGTTTGTTTTTGCCTTCATTATCTTGGCATCTGCTCTCAGCTCTGCTCTATTAGAAGGAACCAATAGGGGGCACTACACCAATTTTAACAGCCGTCTGAATAACAGTTCCGCCTCCAATTTCTCTGGCAGACAGAGGAGGTAAGGGGCCCTGAAACCTGCCCACCTGGAGCCTGGTTTGAGACCCCTGGCACTCTAATCAGGCAGGGATTCAGGGGATTATCACCCGGATAAGAATTGGTATCTGGATCTGCTAGGAAAGGCAGCCACACAGGCAAGGTCAGCTTCACATTAACAACTTCCTTGAATGTCTTGGCATTTGTCACAATCTCTGGCAGAGCGAGTGCGAGAGGAGCTGGATTCGGTTGTGGGCCCATCCCGTGGCATCCTGTATGAGGACCGGAAGATCCTGCCCTTCACCAACGCGGTGATCCACGAAACCCAGAGAATGAGCAGCATGGCCGCCACTGGGGTTGTGCACAGGTGCACCCAGGACACGGCCGTCCTAGGCTTGCCTGTCAGCAAGGTGTGTTTCAGGAGAGTGGGGACCTTCATTGAGATGAGCCAAGAAAGGCGGGTAGGGGTGCTCCTGTCACCTTTGGTGCTGGGTCAGCGGCCAAGACTCTTGAGGACCCCTGGTTCAGACGCCAATCAAAACCCGGGTTTGGGTAGTTTGCCTCTCCTTCCCCCAATCAATTCAGTTATTTTATTTATTAAGAAAGGAGTGATCAAGGCAGCTCACATTAATACAAACAATGCAATAAATAGTCATCTCATCATAATTATTAAGCAATGGCCAAAAGCCATTAAAAGATCCCCGATTCTTACTCTGATGCTTCAGTTCCAGCTCTGAGAATCTCCAAGGATGGAGCAAATTCCCAAACTATTGTTTGCGTCGGTTCATGTGTAATTTCAAATCGTATTTTGCCAAAGCTGTGTTTTTGCAAACGGGCTTTAAACGATGCTGTTAGACTCTGGCTTAGAGGCTGGTCATGCGAACCATGGTATGTTGGATGGGGCTGGCTCAAACATCACAACAAGCCACCTGGGCTTTGCAGACGCTGGGGTTTGACATTCCTTCCAAACCATCTCAAAATCTTGTTTCTTTCAGGGGACTATCATCCTCCCAAACATTTTCTCTGTCCATTATGACCAGGAGCAGTGGGAGACGCCACGCAAATTTAACCCCTATCACTTCTTGGACAAAGATGGGAATTTTGTCAACAAGGAAGCTTTCTTACCTTTTTCAGCAGGTAATGCCTTGCTTCATATTTCGTTCTTATTCAGTCTGCTGAATTTCTGAAGCCAGAGGAGGAAGAGAACAAGATTTTCAATACAGCTTAAGGTGTGAACAGTGCTTTGGTTATGTGATGCCCACATGCAACACAACCATCTGTAGGAACAGGTGAAGGTGTCTTGGTCCCTCTAGCTCAGTACTGTGCCTGCACTGACTGCCAGTGGCTCTCCAGGGTGTCACGTAAGGATCTTTCTCTACCCCAGTGATGTCATGCAGGGGGTACGCGGGGGTACGTGAATTCCTAGGATTACGGCTGGCCCCGCCCATTCCCCCGCCCACTCGTCGACTCCGCCCCCTGCAACATTTGAATTTCCTGCACGTTTGAGTTGCCTGCACGTTCTCAGAGCCAGGCAGGCAGGCAGTGACTGGAGCCTTGCCTTTGCCTTGCCACTGAAAAATGAGCTGCTCAGGGGTTTTGGAACTGTTGGGTCACTTTAACATGATGCCAGGCCTCCTTAACATGTTCTGGGGGTGCTGTGGAATACTGTTGCAACTGTTGGGTCAGTTTAAAATTGTCTGAGGCCTCAAAAAGGGCTTTTTTCATGTCACTTCCTGCCACAACCTCACTTCTGGCTTATGACGTCACTTCCGGTGGGCGGGTCCCGACATGTGCCAATCAAAAGTGAGTACCTGTTCTTAAATCATTTAGATGACACCACTGCTCTACCCCACTTGGAGGTGCCAAGGTTGCAATCTGAGGCTTTTGGCATGCAAAGCCGGTGCTCTTCTACTGAGCTATAGACCCTCCCAGGACACACTCCTAAAAACACTTATATTACCTGGGACAATGACTATAATGGGAGTTGCTTCTGAAGGGACTCCCAATTCCCAGTCATGCTTACCTGTTTGCTGTCAAATGATAGTGGTCCACATTTTCATCTTGCAGGGGTCCGGGTGTGTTTAGGCGAGAAGCTGGCAAGAGCAACCCTCTTCATCTTCTTCACCAGCTTGCTGCGGGAGTTCAGATTTCAGTTGCCAGAAGGAGTGAAAGAAATCAACCATGTGCCTATCCTGGGAGCTGCCCTACACCCAAATCCGTACAAGACCTGTGCTTTGCCTCGCTAGACTGCGCTAGATCCAGCAGCCTCGATATTAGGCTTGGAAGTTCCTCATGACAGGGACTAAACTCTTTCACCCCACTTTTTGGGGGTGGGGTAGTGGATGTTTGGATGTAAGATAAATACTAATGTGAGGACTGCAAAGTTACATCAGCTTTATATCATTTTAACAATGACTGCTTTCCCCAAAGAATGATGGAAGCTGAAATACGTTGAAGATTCTAAGAATTCTCTCTTGGAGACCCCTGGCCTGGCCTATCCAAATCCTCCCCCAAGTACGCTAGGGAGAGAAAAACCCTAGGGAGAAATAATGACAATTAAACCAGCTCATGTCTGCAGTGTAATTATACCCACAATGTCACCCACAGCAATCCAGAAACAGCAGATTATTTTTTTTTATTATGATGGTGTTGATACACTCCAGATGACAGCCAAAACCTGGAAGAAGAGGGTGTTAGTAATTTGGTTTGGAGGGAGGCATAGAAATCAACTGCATTGATTTTTCTGTTGACCCACCATACTGGCCATTATGTACACTTCCCCCATAACATTTCCCTCGTGTTTCCAGCATGCTCTCCGGGTGATTTGGGTGCCAAAAGATTGCTGAGCAGATCCCAAATGAATTCGATTTGATGAGGAATAAGGTAGCATTGCACCAAGCTGAATCTTCTCTTGGTATACAGGACAAGCCTTGGATGGTGGGACAACATGGGGAAGGGGGCGGGACGGATTCCTCCTTATGACGGGCAACCACAGAGCCACAGAAACGCCACTGATCACTGGAGGGACTGCGGGCAGCTACAGATTCTCCAGGCGCATGGGATGCAGGTGCCCTCCTAGGGGACCTGGGGGGTGCAGGCCGCACTGGGTTATGTGCATGGGGGGAGGGGGGGTTGACACCACTACTGCCCCAAATCGTAAAATCTTGGTATTTTGAAATAATACCATCATGTTATATAACAGTGTTGTTCAAACTGTGGGTTGGGACCCACTTGGTGGGTCGCGGCCTGATGTCAGGTGAGTCGTGGGAAGCTGGAAGCAGCCATCTTGGAAACTGCAGGCCTTATTCTTGTTATATTCCTTTTGGGAATATTAAGAGTTTGTATTTTCAAGTGAGGATTTTTTTTTTAAATTGTTTAGTTTACCACTTTTACATCATATTTTGTCCTATTCTTGCTTTCTGTCAGGGATATTTCATGGTTGTACAATTCCTGCAGTCCAAGAATGCCAGCTTGCATTTCAGGAGTGTCATATTATTATATTACAATGACAGTACTTCCTGCTTGATTATGTCACTTCCTGGCACAATACCACTTCCAAGTTAGTGACATCACTTCCGGTGGGTCCCGACAAGATTGCCATTCTAAAAAGTGGGTCCAGGTCTAAAACGTTTGAATACCACTGTTATATAGCATTTGATGCAGAATTTATGGCAGAATGTAATGAAACAAACCACATTGAAATATCTGTATTCCATCAAATGTTATAGTCAACAAACAAACAACCACAGCTGCCTTATGGAACAAAAAATGGATTGACTTGACTGAAAACTGAGGGATAGAGCCAATGAGGTGGTGCTATCCCACAGCAGAGAAACAATAAGATGTCAGTGTGTGTCAGCTCCCATTTTTATTTCCATGTATCAGAGCTAATTGTAGAGCTCTCATTCAGTTGTGTGAGTGTCGTTAAGCTGGCCACTGACTTTTTGTTGGTTGCCTCTGCATTGAGGTTGTACATATTGTAATTTGTGTGGTCTGCTATGGAAGGAGGTCCATCAGGGGGGGTGGGGGTCACACGCTGACCCCCCCACACACACACTGGGTGACGCAAACCCTAGTGACGTCACTGTGCACGTGTCAGTTCGGCGTTTGCTAAGGACACACGTTGCTTCTTTCCCTGGATTGTCATATTAGCGCCCCCCCCCCCAGCTGAGCGGTGACAATAAACCATGAAGTTAGGATAACAGGAGAAGGCATGACGTCATTTTCTTGAAGCCACATGGGTATACCAATATGGCTGACTCAGATCATTGCCGCCAAGGACGATTGCCGCAAATTCACGAATAAAAATCTCCCTGCACGTGTGTAAAAGTTAATATCAACCATTTTAAGCATGCCTGCGTGTTCTGCATACGGGTGTGCGAATCGCTGTACGAAAAATGGGATTTAATTTCCACGGAAAGATTCATGTATTCACATTACATCGGTTCAATAAAACTACAGTTCACTGAAACAGTGAGTGCATTATTTTTGAAGCTGTGTAATTTCTTGTTGTTCCTAGCAATCTTATTCACCATTTTCTGACACCCACTGTTAATGGTCTAGAAGGTAAAAAATATATATTTCCCCCCTCCTTTCCCCCCCTTCCCGTTTACACTTTTTTCCCCGCCTTCCATTTTCTACTGTAAAATTCTCAAAATTCTGAACAATAACAGAATTTGTTTGGGGGGGGGGAGTGTAGAAGTTTTTAAAAATAATAATCTAGAAGTAAAAAAGACAGCAAGTAGCATTTTGTCCGGTATGTTCAGTAATATAATTATGCAGAATTTAACCTTGTAAGTGCATAGGTTCCTGCCAACCTAGCAGTTCGAAAGCACCTAAATGCAAGTAGATAAATAGGGACCACTTCGGTGGGAAGGTAATGGCGTTCCTAGAGTCATGCCGGCCACATGACCACGGAAGCTTGTCCTCGGACAAAAATGCCAGCTCTACAGGCTTTGAAACGGAGATGAGCACCACCCCCTACAGTCCCCTACACTGCCCCCCCCCATTCGGTCGTGGGGAAACCTTTACCTTTTAAAAAAGAATTACTCTCATATTGACAACTACTTGTGTTATGAAGAGATTTTAATGTAATTTTCCTATATATTTATCTAATTTTTGCCCACCCTCCCCCTTTTTTTCTTTCCGACCCGTTCACACTTTATTTTTCCGCCTTTCATTTTCTACTGTAATATTTATGAAATTCTGAACATTATCAGAATTTTTTTTTTTATGGGGCATGACCGTTTTATTTTTGCTTGTGTCGATTTCAAAAAATAAGTCTGTCACAATAGTGCAATCTGAGCTTAAATAGACAGCAAGTAGCATTTCGTCCGGTATGTTCAATAATATAATTATGCAGAATTTAACCTTGTAAGTGCATATTAAATCATAATAAGGTTACCAGTAATGTTTCTACACGATCACGTTTTTATTTTCGTAAGTTTTTATTTCAGGAATAAACTATTCAATCCTAAACAGTACGAGCAAAGCAATTTGAAATGCTTGGAATGAGGATTGTTTTGAGTCAACCAACATGGCTGCTAAGCCCGCCCCCCGGCTTCACTTCGCTCCTATTAGTTCTTAAGGCATGCCGCCTCCAGTCCATAAAGGTAAGATAACAGGAGGGGACATGACATCATTTTCTTGAAGCCGAGGACTTACAAATATGGCTGACTCAGAGATCATTGCCGCCAAGGAGGAGGATTGCCGTGAATTCACAAATAAAAATCTCCCTGCACGCTTGTAAAAGTTAATCTCAACGTCTTTAAGCATGCCTGCGTGTTCTGCATATGGGTGTGCGAATCGCTGTACGAAAAATGGGACTTAATTTCCACGGATTCATGTATTCACATTGCATCGGTTCAATAAAACTACCGTTCAGTGAGTGCTTTATTTTTGAAGCTGTGTAATTTCTTGTTGTTCCTAGCAGTCTTATTCACCATTTTCTGACACCCACTGTTAATGGTCTAGAAGGTAAAATATATATATATATTTCCCCCCTCCTTTTCCCCCCTTCCCGTTTACACTTTTTTCCCGCCTTCCATTTTCTACTGTAAAATTCTCAAAATTCTGAACATTAACAGAATATGTTTTATGGGGGGGGGTGAGTGTAGAAGTTTAAAAAAATACTCGAAATAGTCTAGAAGTGAAAAAGAACCACTCTCATATTGACAACTACTTGTGTTATGAAGAGATTTTAATGTAATTTTCGTACTGTAATACTTTTGAAATTCTGAACATTAACAGACATTTTTTTAATGGGGCATGGCCGTTTTATTTTTGCTTGTGTAGATTTCAAAAAATAAGTCTGTCAAAACAGTGCAATCTGAGTTTAAATAGACAGCAAGTAGCATTTCGTCCGGTATGTTCAGTAATATAATTATGAGGAATTTCACCTTGTAATTGCATATTACATCATAATAAGGTTACCAATAATGTTTCTACATGATCACACGTTTTTATTTTCGTAAGTTTTTATTTCAGGAGTAATATAAACTATTCAGTCCTAAACAGTACGAGCAAAGCAATCTGAAATGCTTGGAATAAGGATTGTTTTGGACGTACCAACATGGCTGCTAAGCCCGCCCCCTGGCCTCATTTGGCTGCTATTTCTTCTTAAGGCATGTCCCCTCCTGTTATCTTACCTCTATGCCTAAACGTCGCCGAAAGTGTCACAACATTGTCGGGCCGTATAGAAACGAACACCGAGGAGAAAGGTTCCGAGGGACCGGAAGTGATGGAAAGTGTGGTTGGGTGAGCGGAGGAACCGGCTGAGCGGAAGCCGCGGGGCCGAGGGAAGAGAAAGGCCGTCGCAAGCGAGCGAGCAGGATGAACAACAAATTCGACGCGTGAGTGGAGGGCTTGGGGGTACTCCGGCCTGCTTGACGGGGCTCGACGCGAAACAGTCCCCCCACTTCCTGCCTCAACTGCCGCCGTGCCCTGGGCGCGAGGGGGGCGTTGACGGGAGGGAGTCGCTCGTCCTGAGGAGGGGCGGCCGCTGTCGCCGCAGCCGCTCTTAAAGGCGCAGGAGCCCCTCAGGGGCGGCTGCGGCTCCCTCCTCTCTTCGCCCACCGCCGCTGAGCAGCAGGAGCAATGCGGGCAGCGCAGAGCCGTTTGCTGCGGGGGGAGTGGCGGCCGCTCGCACAGGCTCTGGAGCGCCCACGTTCCACCGAAACAGCCCGTGACTTCCACCGGGTAGGCCGCAGCTGTGTCCTGCCAAGGAGGGCAGCAGAGGCGCCTCTGCCGCCGAGGCACGCGGGGATTGGCCTTGGCAGAGGCTGCTTGTTGCGCTGGCTCCCTGGGGCTGCTGCCTCCGCCTCTGGCCATTGCTAAAAGCAAGGACACCAGAAGCGCCCTGCAGGATCAGGCCAAGGCCCGAGGCGGATCTACAGGGAGGGCAAAGCTCTAAGTGTTGCAAGAAGCCTTCCCCTGTCATGTAAATCCCTCCTCTCCCTTGCTGCTGTAGCCAGTAAGCAACGCCAAGATGTTGCTTTTCCCTGTGAGGATTGGCTAGAACGGAGGAGAGGAGTGGTTTCCACGGCAAGGTAAGGCTTCTTGCAAAACTTGGAGCTTTGCCCTCCCTTAGATCTGCCTCTGGCCAAGGCCCGTCTAATCCAGCTTCCTGCATATCACAGTGGCCTGCCAGGTTCCTAGGCGAGGTTGCCTGCGCTCATCATGGCTTGTATCCTGTGATGGACTCTTCCTCCGTCAACCTGTCCCAATCCCTTTTTAAAGGCATGTGGGCTTTCAGGTGCCATCACCAAATCCTGTGGCAATCTGCAGATTACACACATGCTAGATGAAAACATTTTTTCTTTTATTTTGTCTGTTCTATCTCTCCTGATGTTTGATTTCAATAGATGCCCCCAGTTCTGGTGTTGTGTGAGAGGGAAAAGAACACCCCTCTTTCCTCTCTATCCATCCCTTCAATAATTCTGTACATCTCAATCATGTCCCCCCTCAGGTTCCCCCCCCACCTTCTTGCTAGACTGAAGAGCCCCAAATGTAGCCTTTCCTTGTAAGGGAGGTGCCCCAGCCCCGTAATCATTTTGGTTGCTCTCTTCTGCACCTTTTCCTGTTCAACTGTATACTTTTAGATATGTGGTGACCAGAATTGTGTGCAATATTCCAAATGTGGCATTACCATTGATTTGTACAATGGATTTATAATATTGCAGTTTTATTCTCAATTCCTTTTTAATTATCCCAAGCATGGAATTGGTCTCCTTCACTGCCACTGCATGCTGGGTTGATACTTTCATTAAAGTGTCCACCAGCACCCCAAGATCTGTCTCCTGGTCCATCACAGACAGCTCAGAACCCATTAGCCTATACTTTATTCTTAGTTACATACATTGAAGTGCATCTGCCATTTTGCTGCCCATTCCACCGGTTTGGAGAGACCTTGCTGGAGCTCTTCACAATCTCTTTGGATTTTCGCCACCTGGAAACATTTAGTGTCATCCACAACTTGGCCACCTCATTCCTTATTCCTGTTTCCATATTCCTTATGAACAAGTTGAAAAGCACGTGTCGTGGGGGGGGGCAAGTTTGGAACAGGGTGCCACGATTCTCTCTCTTTCTAGAGAGATCTGACACAAAGTTTTCTTTTTTGGGGGATCTACTCTTGAGTAGGACCCAGGAGCGGGACTAGGGCTTAAGTGTCACTTGAACCTGAAAGGCAGCATGAATTGCTGTTTTGGAAAGCTCAAGGTTGCTGTTTTGGAAAGAACTGCTTGATCCGGGTGCCATTGATGTCTTGGAGTAGTTCCATTCTCCTGCTTTCCCACTCTGAGAACAGCCACAGAAGATTTGGAAAAGAAATTGCAACTTAAATTCAAGAACTACAGTCTAAGAACTACAACTCAACAAGATTAAATCGAGGCAAGACATAAGAACATAAGAAGAGCCCTGCTGGATCAGGCCAAAGGCCCATCTTGTCCAGCTTCCCGTATCTCACAGCGGCCCACCAGGTTCCCCAGGGAGGCATGAGACAACAAGATGCTTGGATCCTGTTGCCACTCCCTTGCACCCGGTACTCTGAAGACATATGTGATTCTACTATCCGAAACTGAAGACGATTAAAGACATTAGACTGAACAGTTTGAAAGTGACGAGATGAGAGGGAGAAGAGAGGGGGATTCCTCCTCCACGTTGAGAGCAGCAATTGAGATCCTTGGGACTATATCTTAACGTCAGTTAACCCTTTGTAAAATAGTGCAGGACTTCATTAAATAGATGAAGATTAAGGACCAAAGATTTAAGACTGGAGCCGCGATGGAGAAATAAAAGACAAATTGGGAGTGAAGACAGCGGACTTCCCCCCCTTCTTTCTTCCTGTGATTAAGTAGAAAGATGTACATGATTTAAAGACAACTTGATGCTGACTTTTTTGTTCTTATATGACCAGTGAAGGATTCTTGAAGGACTTGTAAGACATAACATTAGAGAAAACTGATTAGTTTGGACAGAGCCTGGATTGATACTTCAAAATAAATTTGGACATATTAGGGTGAGTCTGCCTGTTTTGCTTACTTGGAATTGTGGATTACGACGGGGACGGAAGACAGACGTGGGAGATTTATATAGTTGAGGCTGTTTGAGGAATCCCCTGTTCTAACGGAGGAATGTATGAGGGGGAGAGATTCTTGGCAGTAATCGAATTTGGTAGCTATATTTAAATTGTAAATTAAGTGGAATTGATTGAACTTATAAACGGGATTGAATTACAGTTGGGCTGTTTGAAAAAGAAGATGGCGCATTAAAGATCAGAGCGGTCAGAAAGAACAAAGAACAAGGACTGAAATTATTTTCACTTTTACTGGCTGAACTGGTTATAGATAATAAGTCGTGTTGGGTCTAGACATTTAAAGGAATATATGTTTGTGAAATGCGAGATTACTGGAGTATATGAACATAGATGCTCAACTGAATTGATGTGGTTTATAAGTATTGATGACCACTGAATAATTCTTTTATCAAGTATACATTTTGATGCTAGCTACACCTTGAGGCCAAAAGATGTCAAGGCAAGAAAGACAAGAAAGAATACAAGAACCTTTAAGACAAGACAAGACAATATCAGGCAGTCTAATCAGATTTTATTGATCCAATTACTCTCAGGTGCAGCAAGAAGTTACATTTATTAAGAATATTGGAGAGAAAGTTCTACAAGATTTGAAGAGCCTATCAGAAGAAGTTAGGTATCCTGATAAATTTATGAATGAAATTAAAAAGGAAGGCAGCACAATAGACCAAACAGAGATATGCTGTTTGAAGTTGGAAGCGGACCAGTCAGGGTCTATGACTAGAATGCAGGGCCTCTTGGAGATAAAAACAGAGGTTACTGGAATAGAAGGCAATTTGTGGGCACGTTAGCTCCAGGAAGGGAAGTAGTACCAATGAAGGAACAAAAAAAGCCTACACGGGAGAGCTGAAGACAAACACTATCGAATAAGAAATGGACCTACAAGAATTCTACGGAGAGTTGGAGATAAATTCCAGAAAACAATTGGACCTATTAATGTTCAAGATTGAGATGCAGAATCTTTCTCAGGAATATTCAAGGAGAAAGGGATACTGTAATAATGTAAAGGACGCAAATAGGGGAAATTGGCACAATAAACTGAGAATGAAGAATAAAAAGCGGAAGAAGAGGGGAAGAACCTGCAAGTGAAAGACACCCAGAACTTGATGACTGAATTAGGGAAGATATAGCCAAAGAGAAAAAGATAATACTTAAATAAGGGAGATTATGATGAAAGTATAAATATATTTTTATTAAGTGTGATCTTCCCCTCAAAGCTAAAAACAATTCAAAAGAAGTTATTTTTCTTTTTGCTATTCTTATGTACTAATTAGAGAAATTGAAAGTAGTAATTGTATGCTGGTTCGAGAGATACTTAAGATTTTTGAACAAGATTTTTTTTTAAAAAAGTGGTAAATTTATGGAGGGATAGCAGAATTGATAAACATCAGAAATTAATGTATTATGATATAGAAGTAAAGTGTTAGGTTAGAGTTAATTAGATAATTATAAATGGAAAATAAGAGTTAGTAACTTTTGTATACAGGACAATTAAGCAATGTTAAAGTCATGGTATAGACTGTATGCAAACATTAATATAGGTAAGATGACTAAGCTGTAATCACTGTGGATCTTTTGTGTGAACCTTTGTACCCTTTTCCATATGTATTACCCTTTCCATTTTCCATTTTATATAAATAAAATTTTTCAAAAAGAAAGAAAAGCACCTGTCCCAGGACAGATTTGTATGTATCTGTATACTGCTTTTCAGTTCTCCATTGTGAAAATTACCCAGCGACCCCACTATCTATTTCCTGGTTTTATTATTATTATTATTATTATTATTATTTATTTATTTATTTATTTATTTATTTATTTATTTATTGTCATTGTATTACACAATACAATGAAATTCGTTGACACCCGGAGACCAAACCAACACACACATTGAATTCCCAACAGTCCCCCCCAATCCCCCAATCCCCGCCCCCCTTCAAAAAATTCCTCCTCTGAAACACAAACATCCACCCAATAGGAAATGATACACAACAGGAAATCCACACAATAGGGAATGATAAACATCCACACAATAGGAAATAATACAGTCCGACTGCCCCTATCTACTGGTACTTCAGTTCATTGTTCAATGCTGTTATGGCTCTAGAGTAAAAACTGTTCTTAAAACGTGTTGTCCGAGTTTTCAACCATAAGAGGACCTGCCGTCTTATTCCCTCACTGTGGAGCTCAGGAGCTTCTGGTGAGGGACTGTGTCAAATGCCTTTTGAAAATCCAGATACATACTATCCATGGGTTCACTTTTGACCTTTTTAAAGAATTCAAAGCAAGACTTACCCTTGCAGAAGCTATGCTGATTCTCCTTCAGCAAAGCTTATTCTTCCATGTGTTTTAATATTTTATCTTTGGTGAGGCTTTCCACCATCTTACTTGGAACAGATGTTAGGCTGACCGGCCTGTAGTTTCCCAAATTCCTTCTCCTTCCTCTTTAAAAGATTGGTGTGACATTTGCTCTCCTCCAATCCTCAGGCACTGTTTTAAGGAGAAGTTGCATATTTTAGGGTGCAACTTCCCTTTAGGAAGTTCAGCTTCAACTTTAGGGTGCAGTATCCCCTGCTGCAGGTGAAGAGGTTTGATAACCTAGGAGAGAGTAGAAAAGTCTATCCACTCATATCCACATGCACGTTCTTCGAACTACATCTTAAGATACTCGCAAACGCATCCTTTGTACAGCAAGAAATAAAATCTGTTTTCAAAGGACAAGCAATTCCCTGGAACAAGCAATGAAGCTGATAGGTACTCTTCGATAGTTGCTTAGTGCTGTTAATATACGAGATACTGTTCAAGGAAACTGGGCGTAGAAAATCAGTAGCATGGAGGAGGTGAGTTGTGTTTAAACACTTGCAGAAAAAAGTTGAATATCCCAAGCTTCACAATGACCCAATGAGTGTCTCAACTTTGTCGAACTGGATGGAAACAACCACAAAGGAGAGAGGTTCTGAAGGGCCAGAACTGCTGCCTGGGAACAGTTGTGTGCAGGACATTTTGGAAAGTAAAGAGACTGGTGGCTTGCTGGATGATTGATTGGAACCAAAGAGAGTTTTTATTTATTTGGAATTTTTTTTATCCTACTAATTCGCCTGTGGCCTCTGAACCTGATAATTTTAAAAACCATAAAACAACAACTAAAGACAATGCAATGGACAGGGCAGCTGGAAACATACCAATGCCAGACCAGGTTAAAATAACACTTTATGTAACAAAATAAAAAGTTGTAAAATGTAACAAATAAAAAGTTGAAAACAAAAGAGGCAAGTTGAAGAATGACACTCTCCTGCCCATAAGACGATTCCTCCCTTGTTGCTTTTACTCTTGGGAGTAAACCATACAACAGCATCCTGCATAGTGGGTGGGAAGCTAGTTCAGCATCACAATCCACAGTAGAAACCTAGAAGCCAGCATAAGCCTTTGACCTGCCTTGCTTTCTGCTGTTGAATGTGAAGTTCTACATCTTCTCCCTGGACAGAAGGGGAAGAAGTTCAAAAATTCTATTTAGACAATATTAAGAAGCACTAGTCTGTTTTGCTTCCTTTTCTCCCAGTTATTTAACATCCAAAGCCACAGACAATGTGGTGTTGTTGGCTCCTTTTTTCCTAGCAGCCTTTCTGAGGTAGGCACTGAGTCTTTTGAGACTGGGCTGCTGGTAGCCACATGTTTTCAAACTGATTCTTTTTTTCCCCCCTTTTGCGCTAGTCTGAAGGATGACGACAGTGGAGATCATGACCAGAATGAAGAGAATAGCACACAGAAAGATGGTGAGAAGGAAAAAAACGACAGAGAAAAATCCCAGAGCAGCTCCAAAAGGAAGGTACATTCTAGGTTCTCCATCATATACCAGACGAGAGTTTCAGTAGAAAATTCTGACTAAGAATTGTTAACTGTGACTAACTAATCAAGGCCCTGCTGGCCTGCATGTTGTTTTCTTCCTTGGTAAAGAAAGCAATCTGAGTTCTTATATTATGTTCATGAAATAATAGATTTGTACATAATCTGAATAGTTATGGAAATGGGACTTTGGTGGCATAGAGTCGATACAACCTTGGGTATAAGCACTGTTTACAAAAACTGGGACCCAACATTCCATCACACTCGAATGTGACCAAGTAACAGGATGAGATTGGGCAGCTTGATGCAAGCTTGATTCTCAGTACATGACCCATTGGAGGCAGGGAACACATTCAGATCCTCCCCATTCATAGCTCCCCCTTTGCATTGTTTGTTTCCTGGACAATTTAGTCCAAAGCATTCTAAGAATACATTAACAGAAACAAAAACCCGTATAAATTGAAATAGAACTCAGGATAAGCACTAAATGCAGTCGATAAAAAGTCAGTCATGAGTTAGCAAATGGTGTGCGTTTTTGTCATTTATTCCTATGAAGAAAATGAGACACTGTACTGGGGGGGAACTTGTAACTAGGGCAAACATAGGGCTAAGCTGGGCCTTGGGCAGCCCGATCCTATCGGGCCTTAGTGCCGGTGCTGTTCGGTGCCCGAAATGAACGTGATGGTTACAATGCCGAGCTTTCCAGAGCAGGAACTTCTTGCTCACGTCATCATCTTCCTTGGAGTGCTTTGCTTTGATTCCATCTACTTTCCTCCCTCAGAGTGGGACTGTTTGACATTGTTTCTCAGGGTTTGATTTTTGTTTGTTTTACTCTAAGATCAGTTACTCTAACAGTTGGAGACATATAAAGGCAGGTTGGCAGAGTTCATGAACTGGCCGTGTCTGATGAGTTGCATTTGAGAGACATGAAATGCCCCTCATGGGGCTCGTCTGCCGCCAGCTTGGAGAAAATCGAGCGCACCAAGGATTGCTAATCTCCTGTTTGAAGTATAGTCAATTCCTACCAGACTAATGATCTGTTTCAAGCTATTAACAGAGATGGAATTTCACAAAGAAAATGAGGCTAAACTGTTCTTTCACGCTCTCTGATGGCAGGAACGGGCAGGCTTCTAATGCTGCAAATGTCTCTTTCAGCCTTTTCTTTAGAGAAATGCATAAGGATAAATGAACATTTCCATTCCACACACAGGCTGTGGTTCCAGGGCCGGCTGAGCACCCCCTGCAGTATAATTACACCTTCTGGTACTCTAGACGGACACCCGGGAGGCCCACCAGCTCTCAGAGTTACGAACAGAACATCAAACAAATTGGTACCTTTGCCTCTGTGAGTGCATTTCTGTTGTTGCTCATTTAACTTGATTCAGTGTCGTTTGGGTGGCTGTGTGGTTCCTTTTGTGCAGCGCTGGACGAGGGGGAGGGAGTCGCAGTAGCTTAGAATGTAGACCACGTTCACTACTTGCATTAAAGTTCTCAGGTTCAGTCCCTTGGATCAAGGCTAGGGCAGACCCCGGGAAGCGACTGCCAGGCTTCAGAGAACTGAGGGAATCCGTGGGTTGACTTGGTATAAAGCAGTTTCTTCTGTTGTATGTTCATAAGTTGCATGTGTGTTCTTGTGTGTGCAGCACCAGGCTAAGGGAGTGGTTGGGCAAAGTAATACCCTGAGTGCAGGGCACCTTCTGTGTTGTTTGAAATGAAGGTGATCGATGTGGGAAGACAGGATGGACAGACATTTTTCTTCCTTTCTTGAAGTTGAGCATTTGACTTGTCAAATAACATTGGAGTATTTTTAAAGCCGTGACTTTATTACTATAGACAGAAAGAAGCACTTCAGAGCACAACCCTAACCTGGAGTTAGGCTGGCATAGTTAGGACAGCAAAGTTTACCCAGCACAAGGGGCACCGTAAAGTATGTTTGGACCACTCTCGGAATCAGAGAGCCCAGCACACAGATGTGCACCATCCTCCCTGACTTGGAGAGTGGTCCAAACACACTTTACAGTGGCCCTGGTGCTGGCCAAACTTTGCTGGCTTAACTGTGCCGGCCTAACTCCAGGTTAGGATTGCGCCCTCAGTTATCAGCAGGTTTGACACTTACCCTGATTAGCTAGCTATTACTGTGAAACAATGACATTAACTTTTTAAAAATTATTATGATGTTTTACAAGCTTGAGGTCAGGTTTCTTTAAGTGTAAGCAATTCACTGAATAGTTCAACTTTTACATTGGAATACCAGAGTTTGCCTACAGTTACAGTTTGCTTTTAAAAGAAGTTAAAGAATGCAAGCTCCCAAGAACTATCAAACAGCCAAGTTTTAATGGTAGTGATGCTAAGCTGGCAGCAGGCTGACTCCTCACACATTATCAGCATAATTAAGGCTTCATGGAATATACAGCAGCTATCATGAAGTTGACAGTTGACAACTATTTGGCGCCATCACGCATGCCTGCCAGCCCGAGAGTTTCCCAGCATCTGCTTCCAAGTCCACACACCAGTTAGGCACCCAGACCCCAGTGCAGCGTTGTCATGCAGCCGGAACGCTGGGCGGGAGGAACGGGTGAGCGGCAGCCCGCCCGTTGCATTCCAGACCGTTTCGCCTTCTTCCCCGCCCCCGTGGGGGCGGGGAAGACGGCAAAACGGACCGGAACGCAACGGGCGGGCTGCCGCTCACCCTTTCCTCCCGCCCAGCGTTCCGGCTGCATGACAACGCTGCCCCAGTGCTCCCAGCCACAGTGAGTTGTAGATCCTTCTAAATGTTCCCTTTGTCAAAGCACCCAAAACTGCTCAGAGTTGAAGGCAGGAGTTGTGTCTCAGTGGGAATATTGGTGTGACAAAGGGCACAATCCTGACCTGGAGTTAGGCTGGCACAAATCCCTTGTGCCGGCCCCAGGAATGTCAAAAACGTGTCATAAATCAAATGTCAAAAATCAGTGTTTGCACCACTGATTCAGGGAGGCCAGCAAATGTATTATATGTCCCCCATCCTCCCTTACTCCGAGTGTGGTACAAATATGGTTTACTGTGCATTTGTGATACTGAAACCTAACTCCAGGTTTGGATTGTGCCTTAAGTCAGCCTTTGCTGATGTGTGCATACGTACTCTCTACTTCAAAATAACCTTGAAGTTAAAATTACTTTCACTTTGAAGTTACCTTTGGGGCATGTTGGGTTGATAATCTCAGCATTTGTAGGGCCTGGGAAAGGGCTTGCTGAGCAGGTTTTGAACACCGAAACTCCAGAGATAGTAGCACAGGTGTCTGGGTCGTATCGTAACCAAACAAGGTGTGGGAGGGAGAACGTGCAGAAAACGGTCCTTCTTGCCTCTCTGCCTACTATTTCTTCTCCATTCTCTGTCGTCAACTTCCTCCTTAAAATCTAGGTTTTTCATGAAACCTTTTACTTAAACCTTGGCTTCTTGGTCTCTTCCTAAGCATGAGCAAGTTTGAGCATGTGTCTGTCCCTCTGGTAGTCTTTGTCTAAGTTTAAATTGCAGACTCCGGAGCAGTGACCTACCTTTTGCTGATGGTGTTCTGTAATGCACCAACACGATAGTACTGAGTAGTTAATATTATTATCTGGTTAATCGTAGCCCACTTGGCAATGGCTGGTGTCTCCTAAACATCTTTTCCAAGGACCTAAGATACCTAGAGATATTTCTGCATATTGTGGGCAGTTCCAAGCCTCTTGTAGCTCATATGGACTAATTTCATTTAGACCTAAAGGTGTACAGGCGTTTTTCCAAACTGTTTAGTACAGCACCTAAAGCACCCACTACTATCCATATAATTTTTGCCAGAACCATTTGTTCTCAATCTGAAGATCTTTATACTTGGCAACTATTTCACGTCCTTTATCTTCAAGTACCTGCATCCCCAGGCATACTATTTCCCCAGGCTACAATCCAAGCCCTTTTCTTCTCTGCTACTATTAAATCTGGTGTGAGGCGCCAGATGCTTATCTGTTTGGATGCAGAAATCCCACTGTATTTTCACATCTTCATCTTCAGCAACTTTGTCTGGTGTGTGATCCCGCCGTTTCAGAAGCATTGCTATTATATATTCAGTTTCTGGCAAAGTTTCTAGTACGCCGGACATGCCACTTCGTTGTGCCTTTCAGGTAATCGGTCTGTGAGATTTCCTTCCATCCACATATCAGGTGTTCCACTGTTTCCTCTGCTTCTTTACACAAGTGGCATTTGCTATCGTTGCAAGGCTTTTCAGTCCTGGGCCTGATCACATTTGTTCCGAGTGCCTGTCCTTGTGCAGCTAGTAATAGTTCTTCAGTCTCCTCCTTCAATGTTTCCTTCTTAGGCATTGCCATTTTCCTTATCTATCTTTCCTTCAGTGTTCTTTAAGTAGTGGCCAGGCAGTGCGTTCTTCTGCCATCATTCTCTCCATGCTGTCAACTGTTTTTCTGGTATTGATCTTTTGTCCCCGTATCGTTCAGTGTGCTGCTCCACCAGCGCCTCTTCTTGACATTCCCTGGTGTCATCCATTAGGCTTCTCACTTCTTGCTCAACTGTTTGTTTGATGGGCCACTTCTTGGAGAGTTTAACCTATTGATGTCACAGTGTGAATGAAGTGACTGGTTTATGGTCATAATCTTATGGGTTTTTCAGTCCAGTGCATCTCACTCAACTTCTGTCCAGTCTACAGTTCCTGCTGTGTTTTGGTTAACTGTCACTGCCCATGTGTTGATGGCTTTGATAGTATTGCCATAATTTAGTTTTGATATCCGGATCTTCCTGACTCTCTTGATGTATTTCTTGGCTATTTTACTTTTTACTTCTATGTGCTGGATATTTTCTGCCTGCAATATCCCCAGCTATTTGTGGTTTGGTTCTGGCGGTAGGTTCTTTATTTCTTTACCATTGGACATTTGGATTCCATTATTTCTTCTCCATTTTCTTTTTCCAATTATCAGACCTGCTCATTTTTCACTGTCACTGCTATAAATTCTAACTGTGTTTTAACAATGATTCAATTTTGAATGCAGTTTTCTCATCGAGCTTCAGATAATCCCTGAACAGCTGGTGTGCAAATCTTGCTGAGGACCTTGCGGTTTGGTAACCATAGCCAACTTTTTTTTTCCAATATAGAATTATTGATAATGGGATCAGAGATATAAAGAGCAATGGTGATAGTCAATCACCTTGGAATATTCCTCTGTGTCTATTGACTTTTCCCAGGTTCCCACTGTTTACCACTAATTCAGTCTTCCATCCTTTCATTGCCATCTTAGGAGTGTCTTGATGCCTTCACTAATTCTAGCTGCTTTCAAGCATTTTAGTGTCCACTTATGGAGTAATGAGCCAAATGCTTTTATATAATCAGTCCAGGCCACATACATAAAGGTTTGTTTCCCTTTTCTTGCAGTTTTCTAATACCTCCTTGTCTATCAAGAGATGATCTGTTGGGCCACAAGTATTTCTTCGATTTCCTTTCTATTCATATGGTAGTAATTTATTCTGCTGCTCAGGTGGTCTTGCACTGCAGCTGCTGTTATTCCAGTCAAGAGTTTGAATGTAGTTAGTAGACAAGTAATGGGCCAGTGTTTGCTTGGGATGGCTCCTTTTCCCAGGTCTTTTATTATTGTTAATTATTATTATAAACAGCAGCAGCAACAAAGCCATTCTAGTTAAGCAGGAAACTAGACGTAACACAGGGCATCTGGGAATAGGATCTCTTGTGTTGGGCTTTTACAATTTAAAAGCAGCTACCGATTGGGATTGTGGTTTTCTTGAAACAGCTGAAAATGCCCCCCCCCCCACACCAGCTATTTCCTATGGGTGAAAACTTACGGAGGACTTGTGTGGTATTTGTATATTTGCCCCACAGAGATGCAGTTTGCACCCCCCTGCACGCCCCCCCCCCCGGCCAAGTATGGTTGCTATACAGGAGCCAATTCATGCATTCCCCTCTCATATGTAGTCTGGCCCAAGTTACAACTCTGCATCTGTTAGCAAAAGCAAGCAAAAAACAAAACCCTATTACTATCTAAAAGGTTACCAAGAGGTGCTTGCCATATGGGCACACTGCCAACCAATGGCTACAACTTTAGACTGTACAGTAGACTTTCAGGAAACCTTTTCCGCATCTACTTACAGTACCTGCCGAGAAACCCCTGTGTCTCTATGACAGAACCCCTGGATGTTGCAGACAGTTCAGGGTCATATCCTAGGGCCTGCACTCAGTTCATGCGGGAAACTGGTGAGATCTGTATCCTGGAATACACCCCAACCCCGCCCTGCCTTGTAGCTCCCCTGCCTTTTGCACAGTATAATTATATCTGCTTAAGAGACGAGGGTGACAGGTGAAACGAGACTCCCTGCACACATGCAAAGACCCTGCGTGTCAAACAAGATGCACCTTTGTTGTGAAATAGCCTGTGCTGGGGAGGGCATTCAGAGCAGGACTAGAATAGGGGGTGGGAAGCTTTAAGCTTTTGTCTCTGCCATGTTCCTTATTCCATGCTATTCCATGCTATTTTACCAAATAGAAAACGCACATGTGTGTGTGTGTGCGCGCGTGCACACACACACACACACACACACACACACCAACTAGCACGCAGCAATTGCTTGAAGTTATGCATTGTTTGGTTCTGAGCATAATTGAAGCCAAGGGCTGCCGTCCAGCATGGTGGGAGCAGCAGAAGGCAGTGTGGGTAGATTTCTGGGTGATCTGCCGTGAAGGGGCAAAGACTAGTTTTGCAAGTATAGTTGCAAGTTTACAAAGTCCCTGCCACCCACTGCTGCTCTTGTGGTGACTTGTTCTTCCGTTGCCTTAGTGTTCATTACCTACAATGTATTAATGAGTATTGGCCGCCTTTTACCAGGTCCTTGTGCCGTTCTGCTGGCTAGTTTTAGAGTTTGGTGTTAGAATCCCTACTGTGTAGTCACTCGGTTGTTGATTTGTACAGGTGTGCACTGGTATCGACTGATTGAGTATCCACGGATACCATGAATACTGTGGACACCTATTAAAAAGATAGGGGCGCACAAATCTCTCTCTTTTTTATCTGTTTGCAGCAAAACCACTGATGTTCCCCTATCTTTAAAAGGCACCCCCAGTATCCACAGTTTCATGTATCCATGGTATGGTCCGGAATAGAACTCCAGTGGATATCGGGGCATGCCTGTACTTGTGCATACACAGGTTACCCCAGCAAATAGCTCAAGGGGTGCAGGAAGCAAGTGGCTTTTGCCCCCTGAGCTGCCACTTTGCTCTTGGGAGGAGGGGGGGAAGCACATACACACTCCACCAACCAATTCTCTTCGCCAACCAATTCCCTTCATCCAGCCTACTTTCCTTTAAAAGAAACAGCATGCCAAAACAGTGTCAGTCCAAACCTTTATGGCCTTCAGGCTCAGTCTACCTAAGACCGTGTCAGGCTTGTTGGTTTAAACCCAGGTCTTCCCTGGGAATGTATAAAATGAGAGGGAAGGAGTTATGATTTTCGGAGCCGAAGTGCTGGGGAAGACGGAGTCCTCCCCTTAGCCTCTCCTCTCAATTAGCTTTTTCCAAGTATCACTGACTCCCAGTGTTGAAGCTTGGCCAAGGGGAAAAGCACCCAGTGGGGAGATACACTGCCGGTGGGGAAGGGCCGAGTGCTTGTCGTTTAGTACCTGTCAAAGGGTAGCATCCGCATCCTTTTGCTCTAAAAAACCCTCCCCATTGCTTTGTGCAAGTTTAGGAGGCACCTGGCTCCATCACTGTTGCATGTTGTTTCATCCTAAGGCTGCTGTTTCATCTTAAAGCTGCAGTGGTCTTCAGCCTTTTTCGTTCCATGACCACCCCCACCCCCAAATAAAGTATGAATCTGGGGACTCATCACTGATCATGCCCCATCCCAGGGCCCATCCACCCACCCCCACTGCTGCACCCCCCTCACCCCCACCTGCCCTGTTCCCCCTACGCCTTGTGTCTTCCCAACAGCCCTGTGAGGAAGCAGCCTGAGCAGGGCCAGCCTTAGGAACTGCGGGACACCGACAGTGAGAAGAGGCTGGGCAGGATTATATATCAAGAACTATGTCAAGCAGTTCCATTGTTGGATTGGATACAAGTCCTCTCTTGCACAGGCTTTGAAAGATTGCTGCAAAACCTCAGGTGGGGCTTCACAACCCCATTGGGCTCTCAACCCAGAGGTTGAGGAACACTGATAGACGCCTTTAACTGAGAGTGTGCATTCAGTGGAACTTACTTCTTAGTAGACCCGCATAGGCTTGCAGCTGTAAATCTGGTAAGAGCTATTGAAAATCCGTTTTGGCCACTTGAGGGCAGCAGCGGTCTCCAGAACTCCCAGCATAGACTTGCAGAATGTGTTGCACCAGAAGGGGAAATGGGTGTAACTGGTTCTATCCAATTCCTCAAAGCTGTGTGCGTGGAACCCCTTTACACAAGCCGGCGATGGATGTTTACGTGGTTTGAGTGTTAATGTTTAGGGAGATGAACTCTCTGATTTCTCTCTTGGCAATGGCTGGCTTTGAGGATGGCCACAGCTTAAGTCATGCCTTCAGGGGTCTGAGATGGGAGCACTTGCTGCAGAATTGCATGGTGAGGCTTCCCACCCTCCCCCGTTCAGTGCTGGCAGGCCCAGGGATTGGCAGCAGGAGGAGGCGCATCCAGGAGGTGAGAAGAGCCTGCGAGAGGTTTGCCCTCCGGGCTCACCTGAGTGCCGCTGCATTTTGCCAGGGTTACCTGCTCTACACTAGGGTTGGATACCAACTGGTTGGCCAGCCAGGTATTGTAAGTTGGCCACAGTACGTTATTCAGCCATAATTACATGCTGTGAAATGATCTTGGCAACAAACACTCCTGCGAGGGTAGTGGCCCCCCCTTTTTCGGACTGCGTTTTGGACTAGAAGGAGAGAGTGTCCTTTACTGCCCAGCCCTGCCTCTTTGAGCTTATTATGATTGTGCCATCCATGGGCATCGTATTCTGCAATGAATAAGGGCAGTTCCTTGTCTTTCGGAGGTGGCAGTCTAGATATTGACACCAGCGAGACCAGAAAGGAAAAGGAGGAGGGGAATAGATGATGCAGGAACTTTTGCAGTTCTCAGTTAAGGCTGGGTTGCAGTGCTGGGTGGGCTAAAGGGTTGGGCCAAAGGCTTCGTGGGGAAGGTGGGCTTTAAGCAGGGACTTGGGAGGGGGCATCACACAAACGTCCTGGGAGGCAGGGACCCTGCCCTGCTGCTGTCTTCCCTCCCAGTTAAGCCCCAGGAACATCAGGACATAGGAGCAGGGTTGGCTTCAGGGGGAACCAGACACACAAGCCTGTCTCAGGAAACATGGCAAGTGCCCAGGAGGCAGGATTGCCCCCCCCCAGGTCCATGGCAATGCTGTGCTGCGGTGATGAGGGGCGGGGGAACTGGCAAGAAGCTGTGTAAGGGACTGGGAAGGGTGGGATGCGATGCAGACGTCTTCAAGAAAGCCGGAGCTTTATGCTCAGCTTAGTTCTCTTCGCTACTTTCCTATTGTTGCTGGTATTGTAACTGGGCTGTGAATTGGGATGTTCCTCACTGAAGCTCCCTTCCTCCGTGAACTCACTGTTTGGCCAGAGTCAAACCAAGGTCTCAGCCACTGCCACCGCCCTCTATAATATGAGGGGTCATAATATTGGCCTATATTATAGGTTGTTGTAAGAATCCCTATAGCACTTTGTGAAGGGCTTTGGGCATTCCCGAAGTTCTGTTTTAATGCTGGGTGATGTGGTGGTATATTTTTTTAAATGCTTGACTGGCCCACCCAGCCGTGGCCACTGTACGATGAAGCACGCCGGCAGGGGTTAGACGGTCCACCCCCAGGGGCCTCTGCAGTTCTGGGACTGACTTCAAGCCACGGCTGAGTTGAGAGAGAGGACAGTGGCTCAGGTGAACAGGGCAGGCAGAGGCGCTTTGACTGGGGAGGGCTCCTCTTTGCCTGACTCGGTGGTGTGGCCTTTTTTCCAGGTGGAGCAATTCTGGAGGTTTTACAGTCACATGGTCCGTCCCGGGGACCTGACAGGTCACAGCGACTTCCATCTTTTCAAAGAAGGAATTAAACCCATGTGGGAGGTGAGTTGACAGCTGCTTGTGCTTGCTCACAGTTGTGGCTGCTGGCAGGGGGGTGAGTTCATTTTCCAGTTTGAGTGGCTGAGCCCTGCCTCGTCTTGCTGGGGTTGCCTCATGCAAGCCGGCTCTATTTGCATCAGATTTTCACCTGTAACGTTTGCCTTCCTGGGGGCTTTTTGGAGGAATGAGAATGTAAAGCTTTGCACATTTTGCTGTCTTGGTGCAGAATTCTCTCTCTCTCTGTGTGTGTGTAGGAATTCTTATACACATACACACATACATATGAATATATATGAATTCTTATATATATGAATTCCTACACTCATAGATAGATACACATCTATCTATCTACTGTATATTCTAAACAGACAGACAGACAGATAGATCGATAGCACCAGAGAAGCAACTGGGAGGGAACTGAGTTCTTGGTCACTCTCCCCAGGACGATGCCAACAAGAACGGTGGCAAGTGGATCATTCGACTCCGGAAGGGCTTGGCGTCTCGGTGCTGGGAGAACCTTATTCTGGCGATGCTGGGGGAACAATTCATGGTGGGGGAAGAAATCTGTGGCGCTGTGGTGTCTGTCCGGTTTCAGGTAAGCCGTCCTGGGGCAGCTGTGGGGCAGCTCTGCTGGCGTGGCCTGAGACCCCCCCCCCTTGTGTGTTCACCCCCGCTGGTCGTTCTGCAGGAGGACATCATCTCCATATGGAACAAGACCGCCAGTGACCAGGCAACCACCGCCCGCATCCGGGACACGCTGCGGCGAGTGCTCAATCTGCCCCCCAACACCATCATGGAGTACAAAACACACACAGACAGCATCAAGTACGTGCAGGGTGGGGGAGGGGAGCACTTGCGGCCACGAACTCGTGTTTATCAGCTTAATGCCTGAGAGAGAAGCAAGGCCTCGCCTGCATGAGTGCGTGGGGGGGGTGCGTGGGGGGGCAGCTGGGAGGGTGCACGCACGCCTGTGTGCTGAAGCTTTAGAGCAGTGAGCACAATTTACGTGGCTCACAAAGAGCACACTGCAGTGTTTCCAAAGTCCCAAACCTCTTGTGGTTGCTTTTGCTTATGGCCCACTTCCTGTTTGCGACTGGTGGCCTGGCTCAGTGGTTTCCCACACTTTTGAACAAGGAAATCCCTGCACATCTGTCATCAGACCCTTCCATGCCACAAAGGATTCTGGGGAGGCTCTCAAATTTCACAGTTCCTTCCTGCGAGGTTCTGGCTGGGCCCCTTGAGCCTCACTGGTCTCTTGTGAGTGCTGACAGGGCTCGCCTCAACTGACCTTCTCCTTAAGGAGCTCCTGGTAACTCCTGAATATATTTGAGTAGAAGAATGGTTGGCGGGTGGCATTAAACAAATAAGCTTTATTTATTCCAGGATTCCCAAAAACCAAGTTCACAAACTGATGGCTGAGCGTGACAGTTATTTGTTTTGCCTTGTTGGTTTAAAAATATTTAAGCCCTGCCTTCTCTACCAAAAATGCTATAACGTTAAGTAAACACAATGAAATTCCAACGTTGCCAACATAGTAGCCGCCCGAAGCATCCAGAAATCCAGCCTCTCCAGCCCAGTCCCACTCCTGCCCTGGGCTTGCTGGCTATCCTGGCATCGGATCCTGGCTTTCCCTGTTCTGAGCCAAGGTGGCAGGAGAGGAGTGTTGCTGGAGCGCTCCGCATTCCTGGGGAAATAAAATACAGACGCTAACAGGGATTTATAGACCCATTAGATTTATAAATGTCCTCAGGAAGGCGCTATGTAAATTTACTGTGCTGTACAAATGATTTCTAATCATAATAAATGCCATATATTAAATCCTCCCGGTCCCCTGGTGACAGAGGCTCTTTAACTAGAACAGAGGATTATAGAACGCGAAGAGGACAGCTGTATTTTAAACAAGACCATTATAGTTTACCATGCCAGGCCATTCAAGATGACTTTTATTTTCCCGCAAAGTGATGAAGGATCACTGCGTATTTAAGAGCTTTCAGATCAGGGGTGAAGAATGGGAAAAAACCCTTTGCACTTAAGTGCACCATAAGCAAAGGGTGCTGGTTGGGTCATGTGGGTGAATGCTGCAAAACTAACATAACCGGAGGAGGAGAGAAGAGGAAACGGAGGAGAAGCAGAACTCCGTAGTAGAAGGTTTTCCAGTCTAGCTGTTGAACAGAGCCAATGCCAAGCCAGTTCTCAAGAAGGCAAAACCTCTCTAGGGGTAGTATAGCAAGAAGAACCTAAGAGCTGTCTTGGTGGATCAGGCTAAAGGTCCATCTCATTTAGCGATCTTGTCTCCCCACCGTGGCCTGCCTGTTGTCTCAGGGAAGTTCACAAGCAGGATACGATGCAGATCTCCCCGTGTTGTTTGCCTCCAGCTTCTGACACACACAGAGGTGAACTGGGAGGCTTCATCCTTAGCCTGCAGTTCAGAAAGCTGGTAGGGCAAGGAGTGATTCCCTGTTTTAAGAATGTGGAGGCTCTCCAATTTGAGGCTTCTTTCTTCAAGTCCCTTAAAGAGGACTGGAACCATGACTTGTGGGAAGATGGCAGGAAGTACAATTGTCCATCCTATATCCAGTGAGAAGAGGACAAAAAGCCACAAATTTAAGTACAGGAGGATTAATTTAGATTAGCAACTTTAATTTAGATTAGATTCTACTTCTTCGTCATATGCGCATTTGCACACACACGCATGCGTGCACAAACCATTAAGAGCAATTTTCTTGTCTAGAGTTTATGGAAAGGTGGACTGTAGTCAATTGGGGATTTTCGGTTGTTTATCTGGCGCAGTGAGTGGCCCTCAGAATAGAGCCTGCCTACAAACCATTTTTATCTGAACCCCCACATCCACCCACGTGGTGGGACGTGGTGGCGCAGCGGGCTAATTCGCTGCTGCTGGGCCTTCCAGCCAGAAGGTTGGGAGTTCAAGACTGCGTGATGGAGTGAGCTCCCGTCGCTTGTCCCAGCTCCTGCCAACCTAGCAGTTCGAAAGCACCTAAAAATGCAAGTAGATAAATAGGAACCACTTCGGTGGGAAGGTAACGGCGTTCCGTGCGCTACAGTGTATAGTCATGCTGGCCACATGACCACGGAAGCTTGTCCTCGGACAAAACGCCGGCTCTACAGTCTTTGAAAAGGAGATGAGCACCGCCCCCTACAGTCGGTCACAACTAGACCATTCAGTTGTGGGGAAACCTTTACCTTTTACCACATCCACCCAGAGGATGTCTATGTTTTTATTATGTATCATCGATGCCTTTCAGTGGGAGTAATCAAGGTGGTTAATGATTTTTAAAGACTGAACAATAGAAATGGCACCCAGAAGATAATGTGAAATATTCTGCTTCCTGCTGCTCTTTCATCCAGAGTTCCCATCGCCCTCTGGTGGGGCTTCCTAGAGAGACTTGGGAGCACGGGGGTGATTGCCTTGCAAGTTAGAAGGGGAGGCGTGCAGAGTTTTTGGGTGGGTACCCTGCCATTGTGGTTCTTGATTTGGCACTGGACCACCACTGGTCAGTTGCTGGGGCGGGGGTGGGGATATTGGTTTGCATTTCTAGAACACCTGACTGGTAGATGCTGCACAATAACCGAACACAGGTTTGCGCCAACTAATGGTGGGTTAGGGAAGAAGGTGGACAGACACTTTGTAAAAAAATAGAAACAGAAAGTGGTTTCTGAGGTGACCCTCAGCCAGATTAATGCTCAAGACCATGGCATCTCAAAGAAAGTGCTTCTACCACACCCATATGGTAAAATAATGTACAAAATGCAATAACCAATAATAATAATAATAATAATAATAATAATAATACAATGAATTCACTGAATTGTAGCTCTGAGATGAACCTGGCTTTGATCTTTCTTTAACAGCAAGGGCAGATGATGCCGTACAACTGGTCATCCCCATCCTCCATCAGATCCTTTTGGGTAGTGTAGACATGGCCCCAGTCTGGTCCAAAGTAGGAGACAGCTGAGTAAAGACAACAATATAACGGAGGAGATGCGTCCTCCAGCATCTCTCACTCCATAGATGCACAAACCGTGCTCAGAATTTCCTGGAACTCCAGCGTGAGGAACGGGATGGCTGCTGGACTAGGGGGCTGCAGGAACAAGACATCCACTGCGTTTTGTTATCGGATGATGGGAGATGCCTCTCACAGCAAGGCCACGAGCCTGGGGGGCCTTTGGTTATCCCAGCGTTTTCACCGCCCCCACCCCCGCCTTCCAGTTCATTTGCCAGCTGGGGCATTTGTCCTTCCGCTACTTCACAATTTGTTCCTTGAGCGTATCTGGAGAACAGAAAGTTCTCGCAGCCCTTCCTCTCCCCGGAGCCGGCTCCTGTGCTTGAACCGCCTTCCTTGTCTTTGTCTGAAGCCCTCCTCTGTGTTGCGTGGGCAGCTCAAGGCAGAGGAAGCGGCTGATCCCCGGAGCAGCAGATACGACTCCCCAGATAGGTCCTTGGTGTGGTCACACTTCTGAGTGCCTGGATTGGGCTTGAGGGAGCCTTTTTCTCCTGTGGGGAGGGGGGGCTTATGCTGCTGCAATCTGCCTGTGGATACCAGGACTGGGCACAGCCCATGTGTGTCTTCCCAGCATTTGGTCTCCGGCCATCAGTGACTTTTGTTTTTCCTTTGGGGTAACTTAGATTTACTGCTTCAGCCCCTGCCTGCTCTTCGGGCCAGAAATTACTTAAATGATGTTTCTAGCCTGAGTGTTCTCTCCTCCCATTGGGGTGGTGGTGCGCTGGTTCAAACAGAACTGCAGTGGGAGGTAAAAGCTGGGTGTTCCCCCCCACACACACACCCCGTGACCTTCAGCTAGACCAAACTGCCTGCCCATTTCATAGGGAGGGAGAAGCGAGCAGCGTTCGCGATACGAAGTCACGTGGGACTTAGCTGCTATTGCAATGCTTTTCAGGCTGAGGTTAAGTGTTTTTGTCCAAACAGTCCTCTTTTTTTTTTTTCCTCCTGACCACTTCCCTGCGCGTCCCCCTCCCCATTGGCCAACTTGTCGGCTTCTGCAAAAAGAGCAGGGATTTGGGAAATGCAGAGAGTGACTAGCCAATTCGTTTGCTCAGGACCTTCTGGGCCTCCACTCATCTCGAATGGAAAGAAAATGAGCGGAGGAGGAGCTGGTGTTTTTGAAGCATCCCCAGACCTCTGTTGTTTAGCCAGTCCAGTTAATACCCCTTCAGCCCTGATGCAGGGCTGCCCCTTTGGTGAAAGGCTCTTTGGCCAAAAGTCTAGGATCCTGTAACTCTGCAGTTCAAAGAACGAAAAACGGCGGGTTACAATAAATCATGCAGTTTAGGCAGATTTTGCTCCAGCATGCTGGGTTACGAAATTAGGTTCTTGGATTTTGCCGGTGAGATTGCTGGGCTGTGTGTGTAGAAGCAGGGGGGGGGGGTGGAAAGTTGGTCAAGCCTCCTCCCTGGTTGCTGAGCGCCTTTTCCACTCAACAAATCACCCAGGGTTTGTGCTGTGAAGTCCTGATCTGGTTGATCTTTTTGTGACCCGCTTCTCCCCCTGCCCCGTCCTTTGCCAGCTGGGCATTCCAGACTGGTTTGTGCAAGCAGGCTCAGGAGAGTCTGTGTGTGGGAATGGAGGGGTGTTTTTTCTGACGCACCTCTTGCTGTGCAGAGTGATCGGGAGCAGTGAACTGGGCAGTGCCTCTGCGTGCTACCAGAGTTGGGTGCATTAGAGATGAGACCCTGACTGTAACTGCTGGGGAGAGCCGGATGTGAGAGGAAGGCCCCTGGTTTTGTCGCAGGTCCAGGTTGGTTTGCTTGGCCCCACTATTCATCCCTTCAGTGTATGAACAAAGGAACCCTGCGGGACTCAGAGCGCCATCTAGCCAGCATCTTATTTCCAGTCGTGGCCACCCAGGTGCCTCTGAGAGGCTCCCAAGTGGAGCCTGAAGGCTGCTGCCCTCTGTGATTGGTCCCCAGCCTAAGAGCCGGTTTGCCTCCTCATTATCCTGGAGTTCCCATTGGGTGACCAGGGCTAATACAGTCGTCTCTCATGGACACAGCCTCCTGTGGTCACTGGTTCTGCAGTCTATTCCCCCTCTTTTTCTCCAGCCCCTGTTGCCACAGCGCCCGTCCCCCCCCCATCCCTCCAACCTTGCCTGCGGGGGGCTTCCACACTCGACCCTCACCCCGGCTGCCTCCAGCTTGAAATTCTTCCAAGGCTGCCGCTCAGAGGGAGAGGACGGAGAGGAAGGCAGGGAGAGGAAGGCCTCCTGCTCGGTCTTGGCTGAGTCTGCATGAATCAGCCGAGGGAGGGGTGTGATTACTCATTAACCCCTCTCAAAATATTGGCTGTGGGCTGGCGTTTGGACTGAAAAGGAGGCTTCGAAGCGCAGGCTCGGCGCCTCGTGGCCTGTCTGGGAAGGGGTTTCCACAGGGCCAGCCTGCTCAGCAGCGACTCCCGTCCATTTCCGTGGAGGAGGGTCCCCAGCTTGGCCCTGGCCCTTCCTGTATCAGTGCTGCTGTGGGGAGCGGGATGCCGGCTGCCCCCCCCCCGTGGGCCTGGCTGTTCCCAGGAAGCAGGCGGAGGGTGGGCCGGGCTCAGAGAGTTCTCTTGTACCTGCCGCCGTCTCCGGAGTGGCAGCAGGAAGCCCCTTGCGAGGCGGGAGGCGTCGCTCACGGGCTCCGCCTGCCGAAGCGCCCAGTCCAAGGATCGTGGGCCGCAGCGCGGGGAAGCCGCCTCTGCCGGAGCCCTGGAGAGCTGCCCCAGGGGCACTTCAGAGGCTGCCTTCGGCGGAATGAGGCCGCTGGTTCCTCTGGCCCCATCTTGCCCCCCTGAGAGGCAGCACCGCTCTCAGGCAGCATGTCGGGGGAACTAGGATTTCTCCCAGCTGGGGAGATGGCAGGGACTGACCTGCATGCAGGCACCTGCCCCACCACTGAGTCGGACCACCCCTTTCCCAAGCGAGTCATGCGCTAGGCACAGACTGCGCAAATGCGTGAACTTGTTGTCCCCCCTGTGAAATGAGCTTTACAGGGGGAAAGAGGTTGTGAAGGGGAGGTTGTGAAGGCCAAATCCTGCCTGTTCTAGTGGCTGCTTTGGAAGTGCTGAAAAATGCTCAGTTTCCTCCAAGCTCTCAGCATCTTCTCTCCAAATAATCCCCATTTGTCTGACTTGGCAAAGTGGCCGTTTCCTCCCCACCCATCCCCCCGCCCTTCCTGCTCACTTTGCCCATCAAGGAGAAAAGATGGCTTCAACGGAGGCGACATCAGGCCGTTCCCTGAGATTTATCTAGAAGCACTTTTGCGCAGCTTGTGATCGCATTTTTATGTTTATTGTGGGCGTCGTTAGCAAAGCAGATTTAAGGCAGGACAGGGCTGGGAACCATCGGCTTCCCCTTTCCAATCAAAAAATGGCTCCATTAACGGGTTTCGTGTGCAGCCTGCCAAGCGTGAGGCCGTGCCCAGGCTTCCTGCAGGCCCTGAGTGAGGTGGGGGGAAGTGCTGTCGCGTGTAGGCCCGCCCCACTTCTTTCAGCGGCCGTGCAAGGCGTCCACAGCATCTCGGTCTCCAGCTGAAGAGCTTTGGGTCGTGGCGCAGGGGAGCCCCCCTGGAGCGCTGGGGTGGAGGCAGTAGTGTCAGCCTACCGGTACGCTGGGTGTGTCTTCTGGGTGAGCGGCAGCGCGATCGC
>JAJKFI010000150.1:967199-1014778 GCA_029204185.1 Lerista edwardsae | reverse complement strand
GGCAGCCCGCCCGTTGTGTTCCGGTCCGTTTCGCCATCTTCCCCGCTTCCGCGGAGGCGGGGAAGATGGTGAAAATGGACCGGAACGTAACAGGCGGGCTGCCGCTCACCCGTTCCTCCCGCCCAGCGTTCCGGCTGCATGACAACGCTGCCCCCAACTGCTGGTGGGGTTGGAGCGTGGCTTTCAAGGTGAAGCCCTCTTGACCAGAGTGGTTTAAGGCACAAACTCTGGGGATGTTTAGAAGCCAAGAAGGGCCAGTCCCAACCAGAAATAACGTCCATGAATCCCTAAAGAGGCTCACAAGTAAGTACGGGCCCTGCCGCTTGAGGCTAAAGGTTCGAATTGTTGCTATCGTGGTTAAGAAGAGATCTGCCCAAGAGCCCAAACAGAACCACTTCTAGGAGAGCAGTTCTCAAACGTCTTAGCACCAGGGCCCACTTTTTAGAGTGACCATTTGGCCAGCGCTCAGCGGAAGTGGTCATGGCCGGATGTACCGTCAACGTGACGCCAGAGCCTGCTGCTTTCCTGAGATCGCAGCAACAAGTTGGGTTCTTTCTCAGCCGTTTTCCAACAGCAAAGTGAATCAGGAAGCAAAAAGCCTATTTGCAACTTTGGACACAAGCAAAACAAGCACACAGCCCTCCCGCTTTCCAGCATCCCCATATTTTCAATATGGCTGCTCTAGGTGCTTCGCAACCCACCTGAAATTGGCTCGTGACCCACAGTTTGGGAACCACTGTCCTAGGAAATCCACAGGCACTGCTGAAGACCAGAGCCCTGTCTTGCTGTGGAGCCCCTGCCTGACCAACCCAGGCATCGAGACAAGGAACTGGAGCTCAGTCTGTGGCCACCTGGAGGTAACTGGGGGGGGGGGGCTGGAACAAGACCTTCCTCCACACATGGCCCTGGGGCTCGCATGCTTGTTGGTATCCAGCCAACAGTAGCTGGATGAGGTCCCCTGACGAACAGGACCAGGGGTGGCAGGAGGGAGGCTTAACTTTCGGCCACTGCCTTCCCTCTGTTGTGGCTGTTATTTGCCCAGGAAAGGAAAAAAAACCAAAACCCTTGTATTGGCACCAGGGGAAGTTATTCTCTGCCCAGCAAGGAGCAGCCTCAAAGAACTCACTCTGGATCAAGAGGATCCCTCTGACCAATGCAGGCGCAGGCTGCCTCCGTGCCCCCAACAGGAAGGTGCCGGAACCCTTGAGGAATGGCTCCGGGCCCAGTGGAAGTGGGTCACCATGTGCCAGCACGTTCTGCCTGCCCCTAAAGCCACCCAGCATGCATGCGTGCCCTAGCACATGTGTCACCATGGCTGCACCCTCTGACCCGCTTGATGCGTCACCTCTGACACCCACTGATGCATCAATGCATTACGGCTGCTCACAGGCAGGTTTTCCTCGCTTGGCTTTGCAGTCTCCTGTTCTGACACCCATTGAGGGGGCGGGATCAGTGGCGTCATCCAGGCGGAATGGCCCGGTACGCCGTTCCACCAGTTCTGCGGATGGGCCCGGGACGCACCGCCTCTCTGGAGGATGGGCGAGCTGCTCCTGGGCCCGCCCTCCCTCCCTTGCGTCCCGAATCGCTCTGAAATGGAGCGATTCAGGCGCTGTGAGGTGCAGGGAGGCATGGCAGCCCTCCGCCATAGGGGCGGAGGGCTGTCAATCATCCGGGCATTCCGGTTCCTGGCGCGCCCGGATGACATCACTGGGCGGGATGCTGTCTGGGCCTGTAATATCTGACTGATATTACAGCCATGCATTGGTGTGGGTGGGCCAGCAAAGGGAGAGACTAACTAGGGGTGTTTTCCCATGTGGCATTTAAAGCAGTGTTTGTTCCGAGTCAGTCTGCAGCACGACTGTCGGCCAGAATGCTCACCTGCATCCCAAATGCCTCCCTTTTCCTTTCTTTTCCACGGCAATCACGTGTTTACTTACATAGTAAGGGAGAGACTGATAGGTGATTGAAGGCTCAACACAGAGCTGATTTTATTTCTGGCCCCTCTCAGAGGACCTGCCGGCCCTCGACTGCAGGCAGATAATTTGATTTCAGTCTGGAGTTCCCGTCCATTCCGAAGGTCCCGCTCCAGGTGTCTCTGCTTTGCTGGGTGTGCCGGGTGAGGAGAGCGTTCGCAGGCTGCCCCTTCCGATATGTCTGCAATCCTCCAAAAACAGACTGGGGGGTGGGCACCAGGGCATGCAAATGAATGTCAAGGAAGGCTTTGTGGCGCAGGATGCTGCCCCAGCACGCAGGTCCCGCCAAGCCCCGCGGAGTCCTTCAGGAAGGCTGGCCAGGGCCACACTCCATGCTCCTCCCACAGGCTTCACTTGGCGCCCCCTGAGAATGGCTCTGCGGGCACCTGGTTGAAGTGGGCCATCAGGAAGACGCCCACCGTGCCGCAGACGAAGACCGAGGCCATGAGGAGGAAGCAGACGCGGTCGACGACTCGCCCCACCAGGATCCACTCCTCGTTCTCCTGCGAGGAGGCCAAGGTCAGTCGGGCGACCAGCCTGCAAGAGGCCTAGTCATGCGGGAGTGCCCCACTGGCACAGGAGGCGGGGGCAGGCCTGTTGGTGCTGCTCCAGACTCCCTCTGCTGGACCTCCCTTAGGACGTGGCGCCCCTAAGCCCTGCCCAGAGCCTTGTCCGAGGGGGACAGAGTAGAAGGGCAGTCTTTGGGTTTGGGTGGGCTGCTCACCTCTCTCTGCCAGCAATTCCCTCCTCCTGTTCTCACTCCTGTGTGGACTTTTAGCTCACAAGTCCCTCAGGCAGGGGCATGCCCTCCTGAGTGCTGGGAAGCACCAGGAACATTAGTGGCAAGAAAGAAAGGGAGGGTCTCCCAGCTCCACCCAGTGCTGAGCCACACATGCCCGGGCATCACCTGAGCTCCGTTCCCTTGAACCGAGGGAGCCCCTTCATTCCCGTACATCTCTCAACGCTAAATGTCTGTGCGCTGTCCCCACTGGGAAATCCTGTGCCTGAAGTGGGGCGAAACTGTGACCGGCGACTGCTCTCTCACCCCCAGGACTTGTCACTTGACACTGTGGTCATCGAAGATGACATCGGTGTGAGAACACAGAGCCAGAGAGCCCTTGATGGACGACACCCCTGCCCTGCCCTTGCTGGCTGGCCTCTTCCTGAGAGTGCTGTGCCAGAAAAGTCCATCGTGGGCTATAGGCAATGATGGGTTGTAATCAGCAGCAACATTCAGCCGGTACGCTGGGCGGGACTTACCTTTGAGCGGCAGTCCGCCCATTGCGTCACGCCGCGTTCCGCCGCGTTCCCGCCCGCCCTGGCGGGCAGGAAAGCAGCGGAACACAGCATGACGCAACGGGCGGACTGCCACTCAAAGGTAAGTCCCGCCCAACGTACCGGCTGAATGACGCTGCCGGTTGTAACCCCCTTACATTGGTGGTGGGCTACTTCAGAGTACCGGGTGCAAGGGAGTGGCAACAGGATCCAAGCATCTTGTTGTCTCATGCCTCCCTGGGGCACCTGGTGGGCCGCTGTGAGATACAGGAAGCTGGACTAGATGGGCCTTTGGCCTGATCCAGCAGGGCTCCTCTTATGTTCTTATGACTAGCAGCGAGGAAAGGAGGAGCGGCTTTGCTACCAGGACGATGGAGGCTGCTCACCTCCTGTCAAGAAGCCCGGATAATTTTGGGGTGGGGTGGTTGGGGGAGGGTACCTAGCCTGGGCAGCATCCAGGGAGGACCAGCCCCAGAGAGAGGGGGGGATTCAGGATGATTTGACACCCTGCTCTCTTACCACGAAGGCCAGGATTGGGAGTAAGGCATGCGCACGCACGCACACACACACACACACACACACACACACACACAGAGGTCTGGGGATGACACTTACGCTGTCGAAATCGTTCTTCTCCTGCATCGTCTTGGCGATGTGGTTGCAGGCGTCGACACAGGCCTGGATCTCGGGAGCCGCATGGCGCAGGCTGTGGCAGAAGTCCTGGGGACCGCCGTTCTCCAGGCCTCCTGCTGGGAAAGAGCCACGAATGCCGAGGATGAGGAGGAAGGCCTCGCCCTGGACTTGGCCGGCGTTTACGAAGGAGTGCAGGACAGGTGTAGGAGGCAGGTCAAATCATAACGCAGAGGTGTTTGTTTCTGGTAAGATTATAGCCTGAGAGTCTTACTGAGCCCAGTGGGCTTACTTCTGAGTAAAATAAACACCACCACCAGCTAATTTATAGCTGAAGTGCATAAAGCGTGGTCCAAAGCCACCAGTGGCTTACGGTGCAAGTGGTCCTCAGCCACTTGTATATGGAAGATACAGGAAAAAAATTACTGCAGAAACACCCATGAAAAGTCTCCTCCGTCTGCTGACGAGGCGACCCCCAGGCAGTGCGATCCAAGGTCTGCGCTGGGCCGTCCCACCTCCACTGGGTCAGCCTAGCACTGCTGCACACATGCCACGAGGCACCTTCGTGCCGGTGCGAGCATTGCGGGGCTGATGCAGAGAGCAGCGCAGGCCCAGGGAGGCCACTGGAAGCACCAGGCAGGTCAGTCCTGTGCCGGCCGGTTTCAGCCAGTGGGGGGGGCAGAGGGGGGGCAGAGGGAGGGTGGCCCTGCAGCCCAGGGGGGGGCAGCCCAGGAAGTGAGTGGGGCCAACAACTGGCCATTAGGCCAGATCTCAACCCCTGTCCCCTGGGCCACGTGGCCCTGATTCGGGCAGCAGCAGCAGGGTGCTCAGGCTTGGGCCTACCAGGCAGCAGGTGCCGATCCAAGGAGCCCTATCGGTCTGACTGGGGCTTACCCCAGAGCAAGGGGAAACATCCCCCTTGCCCGGTGGTGAGCTCAAGCGCAGTGCTTACTTGTGATAGGATGCAGCTCAGGCCTGCCTACACCTGTGCAAGTCAGGATTGCACCCTTACTGTTAAGTGAACAGCAGCTTGGCCCTTCGGCACTGCAACTGGCTGCAGTGGAAACAGGGTGCACGGTTCCCTTCATGAGCAGATTCCCACTGGATTATGGCCATGAGGAACAGACGCAGCGGCCGTAACCAGTGATGTCATGCAGGGGGAACGCGGGGGAACTCAGTTCCACTAGTTAAAATTAGGGCTGACCCCGCCCACTTCACTCTCCCTCCTCCCCCCTCCCAATTCCTCTGCAAAGAGCTTTTCTTCTTGGTTGGCCAGCACTCAGAGGGTTAAAGGGAGCGACTCCGGATTCCTAGGGGGGCAAAGGCAGTGATGTCATTCAGGGGGAACAGAACAGAACGGGCGCTCCGGATCCTAACAGGCTCCGTGGTTGGTTCTGGGTTCCCGACAAGTGCCAATCAAAAGTGAGTTCCTGTTCCTAAACCATTTGAATGACACCACTGGCCGTAACCCAGAAGATTTTCAAGCATTCTCTCACATGATGGCTGCGAAGGAAGAAAACGGGGTGGTATGCAATGAACAACCCAAGTGGATTGCTTTAATCCACGATTCAGCCTTGTAAACCTCTGCTGAGCTGATGCAGAATAAAGGTTGGAGCCCCACAAGCGCTGCACACCCACAGTCCCAAACTCAACCCATGCCGTCTTCAGCTGAAAGCTGATGATGCCTCAATATAAGATGCTGTAAGAGCTTTGCTGCACCTGTCTGCCTTCTGGGATTTGTCCAGTAAAAGTGATTCATAAGTTCATCTTCTACAAGAATGCAAAGCCAGTATTTTGATAAGCCATTAGCCCCATTGATTAGTCTGCAGAAATCCAGACTCGGGGGGGGGGACAGGACTCAGTGCCTACTGTGGGCAAGCTGCTCTGTGGCTGTGTGATGAACAGGCGCGCTTGTCTCCAGGCTTTTGTACCCCCTGATCACTGGAAACTGCTGGGGAGTCCAAGCGCCTGGAATAAGAGTCGCATTTACTTGGCTGGGTTGCCCGTCAAGAGCACCAGCGGACCGTTTGAGCTGGGCAGGGCAAAGCAGCCGCTTGGGGGACATTTGAGTGCTGATCTGTTTTGGAAGCAGCAGGGCCTGCAGTGCTCCTTCTCAGTGGCATCTCTACAGGGAGGGCAGAGCTCTAAGTTTTGCAAGGAGCCTGACCTTGCAGTGGAAATCACTCCTCTCCTGCACGTTTCAGCCAATCCTCACAGGGAACAGCAACATCTTGGCGTTGCTTACTGGCCACAGCAGCAAGGGAGAGGAGGGATGTACATGACAGGGTAAGGCTCCTTGCAAAACTTAGAGCTCTGCCCTCCCTGTAGAAACGCCTCTGCTCCTTCTGGGTGCTCCCAGAAGTCTCCTGCCCCCTTTGCAGAGAGAAAGGGCTGGAGACTCGGGGCACCCTACAAGTCTCCGGGGCTAGGCCTTTGAAAGGGGACAGAACCTGGGGCTGCTGCTGAGAACTTCCCACGTCCCCCCGGAGCAGCCTTGCCGGATGCCCCCGTGGCATTGCCTCCTCCAAGCAGCTCCTCCCCCCAGCAGCTCACCTATCTTGGCCAGGAGGAGCTTCATCAGCCCGTCCCGCTCCTTCTGCCTCTCGAAGAGGAGCTCGCTCCGGGCTTTCCACAGCATGTACTCGTCAGCTTTGGCCATGAGTCCCAGGGAGCTCCGGCGCCGGATAAGCTGCGTCCTGGCGGGGGCGTTGTTGCTGTGCAGCATGTGCATGCCCAAGTAATGCGGCACCAGGCGCAAGAAAACCTGGGGAGGGGGAAGCAGAGAGGACACGGGAAGAGAGGCGCTGCGGCGACAGCGGAGGAAAAGGAGGCCAGCAAGCCAGGCGAGGCCGGAGCTTTCTCAGGAGGCCAGTTTGTGGCACCATGAAGGATGTCAGAACTGGAAGCAAAGTAGGGCTATCACTCAAGTGAAGAAATGATGCGTTTTTGTGAATTAAGAACATAAGAGGATCCTTGTTGGATCAGGCCAAGGCCCATCTGGTCCAGTTTCCTGTATCTCACAGTGACCCACCAGATGCCTCAGGGAGCAGAGGCGTAGCTAAAGAAGTGCAGGGGGGTGCAATTGTACTGGGCAACAAGCTTTAGGGGGGCAAGAAGTTGAGCTTGACACTAGTGGCAAAAATGGTGAAAACCTTGATATGTATGATGAATAATACCACCATGTTTTATATCACTGGAAAGGTAACTTAATGCAGAATGGAATGAAACAAACCGGTGTGTAATATGCACACCACCCTGAGCAACTTGGAAGAAGGGTAGTATAAACATGTGAAAAATATGAATTGAATGAATGAATGAATGAATGAATGAATGAATGAATGATTTTGTCATATGGGGAGATGTTAAAAACATATGAGCCCCAAGTGACCACCTAGCTACACCACTGTTGGGGGGTGACTGCAGGCTTGGGGGGCAGCAAAAGGGGGGCACACTGCTGTTCCCTCCACTTTTCACCTTTTTTAAAAGCCCAGGTGTGCGGTCACTTCTGAAATTAATGTCACCTTCTGTTGTGAGATCACTTCCAGGGCATCATTTTGCCCTTAGCATCGAGCTACACTTTCATTACCTACTCTACTTCCAGGGAGCACACAAGGCAACAAGATGCCTGCATCCTGTTGCCACTCCCTTAATTAAAGGGGCAGAACCAACCCTGTTTGGGCCAGATGTACAATCACCTCAGCACTGGGCACCAGGGAAATTCAGTCTTCCTGTTGCAACCAAAGAGATTGTTTGCAACACTGATTGGCTGGCCCTTGTGCCTGTCATGGAGCCAGTTTCTCCACCCCCTGGGACAAGTTTTTCAAGTTTAAAGTAATAGATTGGTTTTTTTTTTTTTTTAAAAGAGTAAATAATGCAGACAAGCACTGAATCAGCTACACTGGCTTGAAAAATGTTTTAAAAGGCAGTCAGTCTGCCTAACGCATGAGGACAGGGACAATGAGAATGAGGAAAGCAGAGCTGGATTCAGAGACAAGCACATGCATCATTTGAGGAGCAAAGGGGTGGGGGGGGGAAGAAGTGGTGCTTCCGCCAGCAAGAGAAAAGCACACACCAGTCGCTGCTTGTATGACTGCAGGCCTCTTGGTGCCTTTTTCCTCAAAAGAATATTCCCTTGGGAAAGGAACTACTCTGGCTGTTTCGTTAGATCAGGGGCAGTGATGTCATGCACCCACTACGCACCACTACGCGAGTACCGGTTCCTAGAAGCTGAGCTGGCCCCGCCCACTCGAAGCTGGCCCCGTCGGCTGGTTGGCTCAGCAGCTGCGCATGCATACTGCACGCCCGCAGCCGTTGCCTGCACTTTCTGTGAGGAGGAAGGCAGGCAGGCAGCGTGGTGGTGGCGGCAGCAGCGGCAGCAGCGGCAGCAGCGGAGCGAGAGGACCGGAGGCGGCAGCAGCGGCAATCAAAAATGAGTACCTGTTCCTAAATCATTTGGATGACACCACTGATCAGGGGTCTCCAGTCTTTTTAGCTGGAGGACAGCATCAAATATCAGGCATGGTCTCGAGGGCCATAAAAATAAAACTTAAATATAAAATTTAAACAAATACATTAGAGATGGAACTTAGATGAATGAGCTCAAAGTTCCAGGATTCCTCCAAGCACCAACACACATCACAGAAACAGAGCACACACTCTATGAGACTCCCATCCCCCACCCACCCCATAAGTAATCAGACTTACTTAAATGTGCTGGAATAAACCTCTCAGAAAGAGCAGATCACAGGGGGAAAAAACACCTGGAGCAGGTTCTGAGTGCCGGGGAAGCCTCCCAGACTATCAGAAAATTATTATTATTATTATTATTTATTTAATTTATACCCCGCCTTTCTGCCCCATGGGCACCCAAGGCGGCTTACAACATTAAAATACAATAAAATCACAATATTTGACAATTAAAAACAATAATTAAAAACAATATTAAAATAATTAAAATCTAAAAACAAGCCCCATGGATCCTAAAATATCCCCCCAAAAAAGAGCCAGCCAGCCTGTAAACAATTAAAAGCTTGTTGAAATAAGAAGGTCTTCAGCCCCCGCCGAAATATTGCCAAAGAGGGAGCAGTTCTTAATTCAAAGGGGAGGGTATTCCAGAGTCAGGGGGGCCACCACTGAGAAGGCCCTGTTCCTGGCCGCCATCCCTCTCACCTCTCCTGGTGGCGACACAGTCAAAAGGGCCCCCCCAGGTGACCTAAGAGTCCGGGCAGGATTATATGGAAGAAAACCGTCGAAGGCCTTTAAAGGGTCTAAAAACCTCACTCCCGGGTCTTTTGGAAAACCAGAAAGTGACTCTTCTCAGCCTCCCAGAGGCATTTGGAGGACCAGGAGGCTGCGCAGGGCCTCCCTGGCCCTCAGGACACCCTCTGCACATAATCAGAGCACAGCCTGGAGGGCCAGAGGCTCATAAGGGACTAGAGACAAGCCACGGGCCAGATAGAGGCTCTCCAAGGGCTGCATCTGGCCCCTGGGCTGGGGTTTGGAGGTCCCTGAGCTAGACCAAGACACAAGACCCCAAAGACTTGCTCCCAAAGAAGACATTCTCTGATTGCCCTGTGTCAGGCAGGGAGGTCCCAACGTCTCATTGGGGGCGGGGAAACTGGCTTAAGATGTCTTTTTTTTTCTTGACCCTGAGAACTAGTCCAGTTACAGGTTTTGTACTGAGACATACAAAATCATGCACGGAAGGGATAGAGTCGATAGAGGGATGTTCTTTTCCCTCTCTCAAAACACCAGAACCAGGGGGCATCCGCTAAAACTGAGGGTTGGGAGCGTTAAAACAGAGAAAAGGAAGTACTTTTTTACCCAGTGGGTAGTTACTCTGTGGAACTCTTTGCCACAGGAGGTGGTGATGGCATCTGGTCTAGATGCCTTTAAGAGAGGATTGGACGGATTTCTGGAAGAAAAGTCTATCGTGGGCTATAGGCAATGATGGGTTGTAACCTCCTTACATTAGTAGTAGGCTACTTCAGAGTACCGGGTGCAAGGGAGTGGCAACAGGATGCAAGCATCTTGTTGTCTCTTGCCTCCCTGGGGCACCTGGTGGGGCCGCTGTGAGATACAGGAAGCTGGACTAGATGGGCCTTTGGCCTGATCCAGCAGGGCTCTTCTTATGTTCTTATGGCCTGAAAGGCTGGGGTCACCTTCTAACAAGATGGTGCAGCCCAAGGCTTGAGGCTCCATAGGACCGGACAAGGAAGTGCAACCTGAGTTGGAAGGTGCCATTGTGCAGAAATCTCCTAGAGAGCGAGGCAGCATCTTCTCAGCTTACCTGCCGTACGCGCTCCGACATCGAGTGGGTATTGGGAGTCCTCAGAGACACATTGAGAACAATCACAGCATTCACCACTATGACAATGGTCACCACCAGGAGGAAGGTCAAGTACCTTTGGGAAGAGGAATGGAAGACTGGTAAACAGCCACGGCCAGCCCCCTCCCTTTGGGCCAGAAACGTGTCAGCTGGGCTCCCAGCATCTGGAGTCCGCCACTGCCACAGTGGCCCTGGAAAAGTCCCCATCTCAACCCCATCCGCACACAGGTCTGCTGTGAGGACCAACTCAATAAAGCACTTTGCAGAGACGCGACACATCCTGCCACGTGCAATGCTTTTTGTTTAAGGCTGCAATCCTAACCTGGAATTAGGCCGGCACAGTGAGGCCAGCAAAGTTTGGCCAGCACAAGGAACACCGTAAAGTATGTTTGGACCACTCTTGGCATCGGAGAGGCCAGCACGCAGATGTGCACCATCCTTCCTGACTTGAGAATGGTCCAAACACGCTTTACGGTGGCCCTTGTGCCGGCCAAACTTTGCTGGCCTAACTGCTGGCCTAACTCCAGGTTAGGCTTGTGCCCTCAGTTGCCTTTTCTTCAACCCTCCGTGATCCTCGCCTCCGCCATCTCATGAGCTTTTGCTAATTTCCTGCCCACATGACTGCTTCCCTCTCTTTACAGGTACCTACAAGGCTGGACATTATTATGGCCAGCGGTGTTATGCTGCCAGAATGCTGGGCGGGACATCCGGGTGATCGACAGCCCGCCCATTGCGTTCCGGAGCGTTACGCCATTTGCGTAACGTACGCAAGCAGCGTAATAGGTTGCGCAAACGGCGTAACGCTCCGGAACTCAACGGGCGGGCTGTCGATCACCCGGATGTCCCGCCCAGCAGCATAACACCGCTGATTATGGCCCAATAATGCTTAGGATGAAGGATCCCTTTATCCCTAACACTGGTTTTTAAGGCCTGCCCCTCCTATACCTCCCACCCAAACAGTTTCTATTTCCTCAGCTCCCCCCAACTGAGACTCCCAGTCCCAGCTACCATCATGTCACCTCACATGCTGCACACATTCCACCCATCAATTTGGTACTCTAATGGTCCACGTTGGTCTGGGCAGAACTGCATGTGTGAATTGCCAGGCAGGGAAGTCAAAACTGCAGCAATCATTTAATACATTTGATTTCACTTGATTAAAATCATTATTGCAACAGTTTTTATTTATTAATTAAAAAGTGATGGGCAGGGTAGGAACAGCAAGGAACAGCAAGGCCTTCCTAAATGAGCAATGCAAAGAAATAGAGGAAAACAACAGAATGGGAAAGACTAGAGATCTTTTCAAGAAAATTGGAGATGTCAAAGGACAATTTCATGCTAAGGTAGGCACAATAAAGGACAAGAACGGCAAGGACCTAAGCAGATGAGATGAAGAAGAGGTGGCAAGAATACACAGAGGAACTATATAAGGCCCATCTAAATGTTCCTGATAACCACAGTGGTGTGGTCACTGAGCTCGAACCTGACATCCTGGAGTGTGAAGTCAAGTGGGCTTTAGAAAGCCTCACTAACAACAAAGCTAGTGGAGATGACAGCATTCTAGCTGAGTTACTCAAAATCTTAAAAGATGATGCTGTCAAAGTGCTGCACTCTACATGCCAGCAAATTTGGAAAACACAACAGTGGCCACAAGAATGGAAAAGATCATTTTACATTCCAATCCCAAAGAAGGGCAATGCCAAAGATTGTTTGAACTACCGCACCATTGTACTCATTTCACATGCTAGCAAGGTGATGCTCAAAATCCTACAAGCTAGGCTTCAGCAGTATGTGAATCGAGAACTACCAGATGTACAAGCTGGTTTCCAAAGAGGCAGAGGAACTAGAGATCAAATTGCCAAATTTCGCTGGATCATGGAGAAAGCAAGAGAGTTCCAGAAAAAAATCTACGTCTGCTTCATTGACTATGCCAAAGCCTTTGATTGTGTGGATCACAACAAACTGTGGCAAGTTCTTGAAGAGATGGGAGTACCAGACCACCTGATCTGTCTTCTGAGAAACCTGTATGTGGGCCAGGAAGCAACAGTTAGAACTGGACATGGAACAACTGATTGGTTTCAAATTGGGAAAGGAGTATGACAAGGCTGTATACTGTCACCCTGCTTATTTAACTTATATGCAGAGTACATCATGAGGAATGCGGGGCTGGATGATTCACAAGCTGGAATCAAGATTGCTGGGAGAAATATCAACAACCTCAGATATGCAGATGATACCAGTCTAATGGCAGAAAGTGAGGAAGACCTAAAGAACCTTCTGATGAGGGTGAAAGAGGAGAGTGCCAAAATTGGCTTGAAGCTCAACATTAAAAAAACTAAGATCATGGCAACCACTCCCATCACTTCCTGGCAAATAGAAGGGGAAGAAATGGAAGCAGTGACAGACTTTATTTTCCTGGGCTCCAAGATCACCGCAGATGGTGACTGCAGCCATGAAATTAAAAGACATTTACTGCTTGGGAGGAACGTTATGGCGAACCTAGACAACTTAATAAAAAGCCGAGACATCACCCTGCCAACAAAGGTTCACATAGTCAAAGTGATGGTTTTCCTAGTAGTAATGTATGGCTGTGAGAGCTGGACCATAAGAAAGGCAGAGCGCCGAGGAATAGATGCTTTTGAATTATGGTGTTGGAGAAGACTCTTGAGAGTCCCCTGGACTGCAAGGAGATCTGATCGGTTCATCCTCCAGGAAGTCAAGCCTGATTGCGCCCTGGAAGGACAAATCCTGAAACTGAAGTTCAAGTACTTTGGCCAGAAGAGAGGACTCTTTAGAAAAGACCCTCATGCTGGGAAAGATGGAAGGCAAAAGGAGAAGGGGGCGGCAGAGGATGAGATGGTTAGAGAGTGTCATCGAAGCGATGAACATGAAATTGGGTGAACTCGGGAAGCTAGTGGAGGACAGGGAGGCCTGGCGTGCTGTGGTCCATGGGGTCGTGAAGAGTCGGACATGACTTAACGACTGAACAACAATAGTTGGTATTATATTTAGGAGGAACATTTCTGGTTTGGAAGGAATCACACATTGTAACATTTCTTGTAACATTGCATGTATTCTCTCCCAAAATTTCTTAGCTTTAGGACAAGTCCACCAAATATGATAATATGTCCATTCTGTTACATCGCATTTCCAACATTTGTTGGAGGTTCCGGGATACGCTTTGGCTATTTTTTCAGATGTCATATGCCATCTATAAAACATTTTGTATGAATTTTCTGTAAATTCTATGGCTTCAGTTATTTTAATATAGGCTGTCCAGGTTTGTTCCCAGTTCTCTAAGGGTATTTTATACCCAAAGTTCTTGGCCCATTGAACCACTGAGTCTATAACTATTTCATCTTCAGTTTTCATTTTAAGAAGATAAGCATATATCCTTTTTATGTATTGATCTTTGTCTTCTGTAAATATTTTATCGAAATAGTCTCTTTTTCATAGATTCCTATTTTTATATCCTCTTTTAGTCTTGATCTTATTTGTATTTCAGACCACCAATTTACATATATATATATATATACACACACACACACACACACACACATACCTTTATTTTCCAATTCTCTTTTGTTCAATATTTCTCCCTTTTCATTCAACAATTCAGAATATGTTCTATTCTGGTCTTCTTTAATCCAGTCTGATTTTGTCCCTATTTCCATCTTGGTATTTTGATCCATCTTGGTATTTTGGTATATATTTTTATTGAAATCATTGATTTCATTTGATTGATGCATTTGAAATCGGATGATTTGGGGGGGGGGGGGTCTGGACCCTTTGCCTGGGCGGGGGGCACCAACTCCACGGAGTGTGCAGATCCATTTATGCTCAGTAAGCATGGTAGCATTGCTCTTGTACAGAACCTAGCACAGCTCAGTATCAGTAGACAGATTCGATTAGGTGAATGATTAGCTAAAACCGTTACACTGAGGGCACAATCCTAAACTGAGTTAATCCTAAACATAAGCTAAGCCAGCAAAATTTGGCCAGCACAAGGGCCAACACAAAGTATGTTTGGACCACTCTCAGAGAGGCCAGCACACAGATGTGAGCAGTAGTGCTATCCAGCCGGTACGCTGGGCGGGACTTATGTTTGATCGGCAGTCCGCCCGTTGCGTCACGCCGCGTTCTGCCACTTTCCCGCCCGCCGGGGTGTTCGGGAAAGTGGCGGAACGCGGCGTGACGCAACGGGCGGACTGCCGATCAAACATTAAGTCCCGCCCAGCGTACCGGCTGGATAGCACTACTGGATGTGAGCCATCCTCCCTGACTCCAAGAGTATTCCAAACACGCTTTACGGTGGCCCTTGTCCCAGCCAAACTTTGCCGGCTTATTTTACGCTGGCCTAACTCCAGCATAGAATTGCGCTCTGAGTGTCTGAAAGAGCATTTCTTTGGAAGATGCCAGCACTGGAGAATAATCCCGCTGAAGGAAGCTCGGAGATGCTCTGAAGCCTGCTGTGTTGGAGATGCTTACTTTCCAATGAGTGGCACTGCCTGGGACGTTTCAGGAACCTTTTTCGCAATCAGGAAGAGGAAGACAGTCTGGGCAAGAAGGACATTGATGGACACTGTGCACTTCTGTCCACCAGCTGCAGAGATAAGCAAAGCCAAAAATCAACCTGGAGCGAAAGGGACAGCGCGGCATACCAGTGACTGCATACACAATAGGACAGTACCCCAAAATGGTCCCACCACAAGAATGCCGAGCTGCTTTCAAACAGCATCTCAGGGCATACAAGAATATTAGTTATAGTCCTCTGGAGAAACTCTAATATTCCAAGTATTTCGAACTGGCACCAAAGCATGCTATGGCACCTGGCACCTGGGCCTGCATCTGTTGCCTCTTTGCAGGCATAAAGTGGAAGAAAACATATTTAGTCCGTCTGTGGAGCTCAGCAAGTTGTGGCTGATGCTACCAGTTTCCATTGGACAATGTTCAGTGAGGCTGATCACCATCCGCCCTCTGGTCTGGCGGTGAAAACAGGAGACAGCATCCTAGAAGCCTGCTCTGTCTGTAGTGGGCAAAGGAGGGTGGGAAGACTTGGGGAAGCAGGCCTGGCTTGTGGGCCACTAAGTTGCAGACAGAGAGGATGCTGCAAGGGAGACTGAGACTGACCTGACTTGGAATTGGATTCAGGTCCACTTAAAAACCAGCTTGGGAACAAATCTTGCCTGGCCACGAGGCTTCCCCTCCGCTTCCAGCAAGGAACTGGCCTGGAAATTCTGAGAGGGAACCTTTGATGGACCAAATTCTGAGGCCAGTGTGGCTTGTTATGCTGAACAGGTGCAGATCCAAGTCCCACCTTTGTACATTGTGTCCGGCATGATTGATATTCTGCTGTTCTGTGACTTCCCACCCCACTTCAACCCAATGGCAGCCACTCGTGGGAGGAACAGAAAAACACAGTTGACGATGTTGGGCATCAGAGATTTGTGCTAGATGTCATCTAGAAGGAGGAGAACATTCAAAGCATGGCTGCTGTTTCGGACCTAACAACACTGCCAAGTAACGTGTGGTTCCTGCTTGCGTGGGTGTTTGTGCATCATGGGAGCACTGCAGGCTGGGAACAGCATGCTTATGCTCACTTAAACCAGTTGAGTAGCCATTCCAGCATTGCTTAGCTCCACAACTCCAGCTCCATGGAGTTCTCTCAGCCCCCTTAACCAAGAACAATTCCCGGAATTCTTTGGAGGAACAACAGGTAAAATGGTACAAAACCCACACCAGTTGGTAGTATAGCTAAGCACAGAGGAACACAAGTAGCAATGCCGTGGCTTGAGGTTGCCATGGCCAATTGGCAATGCCCTGCTGACCTTTGGCTGGCAGGAAGTACACCAGCACCGCCACAGAGGAAATGAGGACACAAGGGATGATGATGTTGATGATGTAGAAAAGCGGTTTCCTCTGGATTATAAGGAAGAAGATGATCTGCTGGTACTCGGTATCTTCGGGTGTGAAGCGCTCAGCATTCAGCACTTTCTTGGCTGGTCGGTGCTTAATGGCCCATTCCCCATTCTCTGCAGGAAAAGAGCACCATGTGGACAGGAGACAAAATATCCTATGCATACACACACACAAACCAGGGCGTTTACTATGGGGAGGAATATAAGAACATAAGAAGAGCCCTGCTGGATCAGGCCAAGGCCCATCTAGTCCAGCTTCCTGTATCTCACAGCGCCCCCACCAGGTGCCCCAGGGAGGCATGAGACAACAAGATGCTTGGATCCTGTTGCCACTCCCTTGCACCCAGTACTCGGAAGTAGCCTACTAAGTTTGTAGTAAAAACCTGATCCTCTATCACATTGGTTCCCAAACTGTGGGTTGGGACCCACCTTGGGTCACAAGCTAATTTCAGGTGGGTTGTGAAGCCCCTAGAGCAGCCATATAGAAAATATAGGAAAATGGGATGCTGGAAAGGGGGAGGGATGTGTGGTTGTTTTGCTTGTGTCAAAGTTGCAAATAGGCTTTTTTTCCTTCCTGATTCACTTGGCTATTGGAAAATGGCTGAGAAATAACCCAATTTATTGCTGCATTCTCTGGAAACCAGCAGGCTCTGGCGTCACCATGACGACACTTCTGGTCATGACATCACTTCTGGTGGGTCCCAGAAAGAGTGTCATTCTAAAAAGTGGGAACCACTGCTATATCATATATTTTTTTCTGTTTAATTTAGTTAGTTTGTTGTTTAATCCGGAGTCTGAACTCTGTGAAAGTCAAATAAAAAGCTAAAGCCATTTTTAGCTGGTCCTCAGGAAGGTATGGTGTTCCTGCCTGAATTGTTTCCAGTGGAACAACTGCATCTGTCCTTTGAACTCATCCCTATCACTCACCAGCCCCAGGACAAAGGCAGCCTGCCACATTGTGAACACGCTGCAGCCTTCTAGGGCAGCCTCTTGTGGAAAGATGCAAAGGCAAATGCCAGCCCAGTTCCCTTGGGGAGGTGCTTCCGACTGGAACGAATGGATGGAAAACGGGTCTGCCAAACCACTGCTTTAGAAGGAAGCTATCTCAGAATGCCGGGTGCAGGGGAGTGGCAACAAGATGCAGGTATCTAGTTGTCCCGTGTGCTCCCTGAGGCATCTGGTAGGCCACTGTGAGATGCAGGAAGCTGATGGGCCTTTGGCCTGATCCAGCAGGGCTCTTCTTATGTTCTTAAATATTTGAAGGGCACAGAGTTGGAGAGAAATTCCTTTCGTATCTGGGACATGCGTGTTAAGATGAGAAGGAGCAAAACACATAGCATCGATGCAACGTGGTTGCATTGACACTATGTCATTAGCACTGATGCAGGGCACTGATCAGCACCCCCGCAATGGCGCTAGAGCAACAGGACCGGCGCTGCAGGCAGCATTGGTCCCATTGTGCTCACACCGAGCTTCTCTCACATCGGCTGAAGCTGGCCGGGGCAAGGGGGGCTCCGTGCCTGGGTGGGAGTGCGATTGGCGGCAGGAGGGCAGGACATGGGCGGGCTCTTATGGCCGAATCCAAAGCCCGTGCATGAAGCCAAGTAGCCCCAATTCAGGCCACACGGTCTCCTCGGATCTGGGCCTGCTGTTTAGCAGGCGCAGATCCGAGGAGCGCATAGGGGAGGCTGGAGCCTCCCCTACGGTAAGGGGGTGAACGTGCCCTTGCCGTTGGGAGGCTCCAGCCTCCACTATACTGCATTAGGATTTGGCACAGGCTGGCCGGCCTTGCCAATCCAGCGCAGTATAGGATTGCGCTCTCAGTCCTTCCAGACCAGGGTGCCTGGAGCTGCCAACTTCCTGCTTTTAACCTGATTCTGCGATCTGATTCTGGGAAGTGTTGAGCCCTGCCAGGTACTGCTGCAAACCCCCACATCTCTCTCTCTCTCTCTCTCTCTCTCTCTCCCAGCTGCCACGCGAAGCCATGTGAGACGCGTTATTAAGCCTGTGTTGTTCTTGTGTTTTTCCCTGTTGTCTGCTGGAGTGATAGATTTTTAGCAGTAAAAAGAGCTGGCTCATTTCAGTAATGAAAACAACAATCCACCTCTCACTGCCAGAAGAAAACGCAGTGCCTTCGCTATGCTATTAAACCACGATGCCGACTGGCAGAGGCAGCTGCTCTCGATGACAACTGCATTCCCAAATCAATCCGCTTAAACACAACAGCTCTAGGAATGGCCGGGAGAGAAGGAGAGAGACAGGCGGAATCAGGGGGGAAATAGAGACAAACGATTCTCCTGCAGGATTCCTATAAATAACCAGAGCTTGCATGGAGCCAAGGGAGGCCCCCGACTCAGGTTGTAGGATTGGGGGGGGGTCATTAAGATGATGGAGACTGGCAGAGCTGCCCCACCACGGGCACAATCCACCAGGAGGTCCACCTGTGCATGCTGCACTCAAATGAATGCCGTCCAGTCTGGGAGGTGTGCCCAGGCATCCTTTGAGAGGTTTTTTGGGGATGCCATCAGAGAGTAGCGTGCCAACATCCCTTGAAAGGGATCCTGGGGTGCAGGACTGACTTGCAGCACATGCCAACTCATGTGGACCCTAGAAATACCACCATTGCTTGGGCTGTTTCTACAGTTTCAATAGGTGGCAAGTGTGTTCTTATGTTTCTGTGTGTCTTGGACACACACACACACACACAAACACTCCATCCCAGACATGCACAGAATATTGTAATACAGGTTCCCAGCTAAGGCTGCAATCCTATGCACACTTTCCTGGGAGTAACACAATAGGACTTACTCTTGAGAAGACATGGGTAGGATTGTGCTGTAAACCATTTCCCTCCCAGAATGACTCAATCCACCCTTCCAATGCCGGGAAACCATTTCTCTGCTGCCCAGCTTTGTGACATGCCAAAAATGCTTTTTATCTTCCCCATGCCCTCCAAATTCTATACAGCTATTTATATATATATATGGGGGAGAGATTCTTTGCTTTTTGTCTTGTAAGACAGAAGTCAGGGAGGGGGGAAGAGGCACCCAGTGAAGATGTTTGTCAGTAGGTTTGGGGCTGACGACAAGATTTGATTAATTTGTGAAAATCAGTGCCACATAATCTAGCCATGGCTTCTCGGGCTAGTAAAGGTAAAGGTTTCCCCATGACCGAATGGTCTAGTCGTGACCGACTGTAGGGGGTGGTGCTCATCTCCGTTTTTAAGCCTATAGAGCCAGTGTTTTGTCCGAGGACAAGCTTCCGTGGTCATGTGGCTGGCATGACTCTACGCCGTAGCACACGGAATGCCATTACCTTCCCACCGAAGTGGTCCCTATTCATCTACTTGCATTTTTAGGGCTAGATGACCCTAAAAAAAGGAATTAAATGGGCAAATTCATAGAGAGAGGATAGGGTTAATCAGCTGCTATTAGCCAAGATAGCAAAATGGAACTGGAAAAGGTGGAGCTGGAAAAGGTGCAGAACAGAGCGACAAAAATGATTACGGGGCTGGGGCACCTCCCTTATGAAGAAAGACTGCAGCATTTGGGGCTCTTCAGTCTGGAAAAAAGGTGCCTGAGGAGGGACATGACTGAGACTTACAAAATTATGCACAGGAGGGATAGAGTTGATAGAGGGATGTTCTTTTCCCTCTCTCACAATACCAGAACCAGAGGACATCCACTGAAATGGAGTGTTGGAAGAGTTAAAAACAGATAAAAGGAAATATTTTTTTTTACCCAGAGGGTACTTAAAGTATGGAACTCCTTGCCACAGGAGGTGGTGATGGCACCTGGCCTAGATGCCTTTAAAAGGGGACTGGACAGATTTCTGGAGGAAGAGTCCATTGTGGGCTAGGCCATGATGGGTTGTGCAACCTCCTTACATTAATAGTGGGCTACCTCAGAATGCCAGGTGCAGGGGGAGTGGCAACAGGATGCAAGCATCTTGTTGTCTACCAAGCTCTCTTAGGCACCTGGTGGGCCACTGTGAGATACAGGAAGCTGGACTAGTTGGGCCTTTGGCCTGATCCAGCGGGGCTCTTCTTATGTTCTTATGAACCTCCATGTTCACAAGTAATGCCAAATGCTGGAGTCAAATGTGGGAAGTGATTACCTTCAAACAATTGCACTGGTCAGTTTTGCAGATGCATCTGCCAGTCACTGCTGGATCCTGGGCCTGAAGCAACCACCAAGTATTGAGGTGCTGGGATTCTTCTATGGCCTTGAATAAGACAAGACCCTCGTGCCCATATCCTCAACCCCCTTGCTTAGGTGCAAGATGAACGTACCTGTGAAAGCTTCCGGGTCAATGAAGATCCATTCAATTGTCTCATCCTCTTCCTTTTTGAGTAGTAGGTTGATTTCATGGGCACTGTAGGTCTGCGACCTTGTAAGCAGAAAAAACCAGGAATGGCCAACTCATTCCAAAGCCGTTTTAGCTGTATATAGCCAAAAGTGATGCTGCTGATGCAAAACTGATGTTCAAATATCAGCGCAGTCAAACGTATTCTTTTGGGTTCCAAATAATGCCACATTTCTGCCTAGCACTTTTTAAACTTTAAAGCACGCATGCATGCACATTTCTGACACTTAAAACAGAGCGAGGGGGAGAGCTCCATAATAGAGCAGCATTTTGCATGCTTGGTTTCCAACAAGGAAACCGAGGCACCTCCAATTATCATCCCTTCCTGAAGCACTGGCATCAATAATGGAAGTGCACCCTGGTGCAAAATGATGCCCCGGAAGTGACATCACAGCAGGAAGTGACATCACGGTTGCATTTCAATTTCTTGGGGTTTTTTTTAGCCACAATATTTGATAGAATACAGCTATTCCAACACAGTCCATTTCTTTGCATTCTGCATTAAATTACCTTTCCAGTGATATATAACAGGATGGCATTATTCATAATTGCCAAGGTTTTCACCATTTTGGCCACTGGTGTCAAGCTCAGCTTCTTGCCCCCCTAAAGCTTGTTGCCCGGTGCAACTGCACCCCCTTGCACTTCTTTAGCTACGCCCCTGCCCTAAAGAGGTAGTCGTGTGGCCCTTCTCTCTGTCAATTGCTTGAGCAGGCACTATGGAACATGAAGCTCCTTGTGTGGAGAAAGCAGCGTACCTCCGGGCTAAGAAGATGCTGTTCCTGGAAGGTCCTGTGTAAGGGGTCTCTGGGCCAAGGGTCTTCAAGCTGGCAGGGTTGGGATCTGGGCTTGGGTCATCTCTGTGGTTTGCAGTGTTGGCCTTCCTGACCTGTCCACTTCCTCCCCAATCCTGACCACTACTTGAAGTTGGGATCATAACACACACACAGAAGCCCCTATATTGCTTTTTTCTGCTACTGGTGGGCCTTGGAGTTCTAGCAAAAAATAACATTGCTTGTAGTCTGTCTGCCCTGCCCACCGAGCGTGCCAGAAATGAGCAGGGTCTTCCAGAGTTCCCCCGCAATCACTTTCCCCAGCCAACGACCTTGCGTGCAGCAAAGGGACAATTACGGCACAAAGACAACTCAACTCACTGGAACACCATCGAACAATTTTGCCAGTCAAAAGGGAAGTAAGTGACGACGATGGAGCAGGCGCTGCGGTAGATGGCTGGGGGCAGCCAGTAGACGAGGCCGTCGTAAGACACTAAGGCGTTGACGTGCAGCGTGATGTCAAACACCCCGTCGATGCTGCAGGAAGCAAGAGGAGAAATTGATCAGGAAGACCAAGAGTTCTACCACCCCCATCCCACTGACAGTCATCTCTTCATATGTAACGCCTACCCACAGCCACACGCATGACACATATCAGGATCTCTGGACTGGGCACTGTTCCAACACATTAGAAGAGGACCAAAAGGAGCCTCGCTCTGAGGGCATCAAAGTGAAAGGGGCAGATCTGACCTTGGAGCACAATCCAGCTTGGGCTGCTCCCATTCATGTCAGTGATGCTTGGGCAATGGAACCTCCCACCGGGTTCTCCCCTGTGTTACGGGAATCAGCAGGAAGGGAGGTGCCATTGGGATTTCCTGATACAGACACAAACGTGTCCTGGATCACCTGTGCTGCTCCTGGACTTGGATTCTAAGCCTGCAGAGGCACAGGAAGACCTGGTCAGGGGGTAGTGAGTGACCCAACCCCTGGGGGACAAGACTGGTCGAATCTCCAGCTACAGGTGGCAGCTCAATAGCTGTTCTGCCACCCAGGAGGGGCGGAGAGGGGGCGGGTGGGAAATCCTTGGAAATACTGACTTGTTCTCCAGGACGATGTCTGGCAGCCACACCAGAGTGGAGGAGATCCGCAGGCACGTGATGTTTCCATAGGCGTTTGGGTCCCACCGCAGGCGATAATCACTCCATTGCTAGCAAAAAGGACGTGGGTTAGTCACGTTTGGCTCGATGAGCAGCAGTCACAAAGTCTCAACGCTGGTGTCTTCGAAAGATGTCCCTGAATCTGGGCAGGCAAAAGTGTGGCTTCACAAGAACTAACCCACAAGAACTAACTTCAGACCGCTGGGTAAATTCCCCCAATCCCTTCCTGTCATTTTTGGAAAAGGAAAAAGAAGTTCTTATCCCTTAAGGCTAAAAGCTGCCACAGGAGCCACCTGCGGACACCCTAAGGCTGAGATAGGCCTGCAGGACTTGGCTCTCCTCAAGGGAGGTGTCCTGCTAAGGAAGGGTGGGTAGAGCGAGCAGGAAATCAGGACTTCCCAGTTTCCATTTCACCTCTGCCACAAACTTAATAGTTGTCCTGAGACAAGGCGCTTCCTCACGGCCTCAGCAACCCAGCTGCATTGTGGGGGAAAGAATAGTCACCTGACAGTGATGCTGTAAGGACATGTGCATACATGAGCCCTCCATGGTTCCAAACACAGGGAGAGACATTCATTTGATCAGCTTTTGTGCGTGTAGGAAAACACTTGCATGCAGGAAGCGTGGGGTAGCATGCAAATTGGAGGGGGTGGGGGAGAGGCTGTTGCATGTTCCAGAGAGGCCCTTCACACACACACATTCACTACTAAACAGGATGGGTGAATATCTAAGAGGATGAACAGGCCGCCAAATAGCAACTCTGCCGCTCAGGTGAACCTTGCGTGGCCCTTACCATTTCTACCCAGACGTTGGTTGTGAGTGCCTCCTCCCTCTCATTCTGGGAAAGAAAGAAGAGTGCATAGTTATGGCAGGGGACAATGTAGGAGTGACCCCCATCGTAGAACTACAGTTCCCAAGGTGTCCTGGGAGAAAGCCGTGGTAGTTGAACCAGTTCATGGGTCCCATGAAAGGACCCAAGAAGGTTTAATAGCAGGAGACGGCATCCCTTAACGCGCTAATGCTCCTGAGGTGAAGCCAGTGGGCGGGCTTAGCTGCCATGTTAGTTAACTCAAAACAATCCTCATTCCAAGCATTTCAGATTGCTTTGCTCGTACTGTTTTGGATTTAATAGTTTATTCCTTGAATAAATACTTACAAAAATAAAAACATGTGATCATGAAGACGCATTATTGGTAACCTTACTATGATTTATATGCAATTACAAGGTTAAATTCCTCATAATTATATTACTGAACATACTTGCTGTCTATTTAAACTCAGATTGCACTATTTTGACAGACTTTATTGAAATCTACACAAGCAAAAATAAAACGGTCGTGCCCCATAACAAAAAAATTCTGTTCATGTTCAGAATTTCATAAATATTACAGTAGAACATGAAAGGCAGAAAAATAAAGTGTGAACACGCAGGCATGATTAAAGAGGTTGATATTAACTTTTACACACGTGCAGGGAGATTTTCATTCGTGAATTCGCGGCAACCCTCCTTGGCGGCAATGATCTGACTGAGTCAACAAATATGGCCGCAGGTGCCCGGATGTGGCTTCAAGAAAATGACGTCATGCTATTAAACCTCCTTGAGAGGACCTTGGTCTTTCCCTGGACCAGCCAGCACTGTTGCACCAGCCTGAGTGCAGCCACCCTGACCCCTGGGCCTTCTAAAAAACCCACCTCCAAGCCAGTGTGGCAGTAGGAGCAACTTGGACTTCCGTGCCTCTGGCATGCTATAGGTCTGATGCCCTTGGCACTTGAACCCTGCCCAGTCCTGATTGTGTCTTCTGCGTCTGACCTTCTGGGGCGTGTGATCAAGATCAAAAGAATGGCAGAGGCAAAGGACTGAAGTCCCTCTATTCTTGCCACAGCCCCCCCCTCCCCATTTCCTGCTATTTGTAAGAAAGAAAACCCGATTTCCCATCTAGGCAAGTTGCATGATTATGGCCCTCCGAAATACCAGATAGCTCAGCTACGTATTGCCACTTATTGAATGGAAAAGCCCAAAGCATAAAACTTAACGCAGTTTTTCTGCAGCCTCCCTGGTGTCTAATCCACCTGAGCTTCAGACTTCGCAGGCCCCTTGAGGAGATGCAGCACACACCAACCATTCTCACCGGCTTCAGTAGCAAAACTGCTTCCTCAGTGCCTTGTATGGTCTTTCATCCTGTTGTCTTCTGGGCCAGACTCTTCAAGAGGCATTACAGAACAATTCGTGCCTTGGTGGCAAGTTGCGTGCCTCAGGGTGCAATTCTAACCAACTTTCCAGCCAATGGGGCATGTTCTGCATCCTGCAGCGGAGTAGTAGTCATGGAGGCCTCCTCAAAGTAAGGGAATGTTTGTTCCTTTACCTCAGAGCTGCATTTCCCTTACCCCAGTGCTGGAAAGTCGGTTAGGATTGCATCCTCTGGTATTTTATTTATCATAGAATTATGGAGCACACCCACAAGGTCAGGTAGTCCAACCAAAATTCCTGTATATCTCAAGCAGGTGCCTGTCAAGCATCTGCTTGAGGATTTCCAGTAAGAGAGAATCCACCATCTCCCCCTGCAATCTGTTCCCACTACTGAATCTCCTTTGATGTCAAGAATTTCTTCTTGATGTCCACTCAGAATCTCCTCTGTTTGAACCCTTTTGGTCTGCCCTCGAAGGCAATTGAGAACAAATGTATTCATTTTTCCATATGGCAGCCCTTCAGCTATTTGAAAGGTGCTATCACATCTCCTTTCAGACTCCTCCAGGCTACACCATCCATGTCCCCTCAACCTTTCCTCGAACAGCCTGCTCTCCAGCCTTCTGATCATCCTTGTCCCTCGTCAAATGGCTTGCAAATGACCCAGCCCAAGCACAAAATAGCTTGCCCCCTGGCTCTGCCCCTAAATGCTGAGATCTTTCCCTGGAGACCCCTGAGAAGGAAGCTCAAATCCCAAGACTTCAGGCCAGTGATGGGATTCAAATAAATTAACAACCGGTTCTATGACATCATAGCAAAACAAAAAACAAAAAACGAAGCCAGCCGAGGTAAGCAAGTGGGCGCGGCGCGGCCATTTAACAACCAGTTCTAAAGAACCTGGGTGAACCCCCTGAATCCCACCACTGCTTCAGGCCCAACCTGAGACCTGGAAAAGCAAGCACAGTCCCACACGTGCCTTGGAGAATGACAGAGAGCCTTTGTCTTACCAGCGAGATCAGGTTGGTGAGGGTGAGCTTGAGGGTGACGTTGATGACGTCCCCCTCGTTCTCAGCTGGGCGCAGGTTGCGGTTATAATTGGTCATCAGGTCTTCAAACAGCTTAACCTCCTGGTTCTGACTCCGGACCACTGGAGAAAAAAGGTGCTCAGACACAGAAATGCACAAGGTGAAAAAAGGGGCAATCGTGCTACACAGGACCAAGGTTGAATTTACCCCCCCCCCCCGGCCATTGCACAAACACTTCAGAAACACACACAGGGTGGATTGTTGGAGTTTTTGTACAAACTGAAGTTTACACACACTCTGTGCAGACCGTGTGCACCTTCTTGATGCAGCCATGACATATGTCTCCTCTAGAGATCCTGGGAAGGGGGCTAAATCCTGAAGACTAGTAACTCTAGCAAACCCGTGCTGACATAGTAACAAGCCATCCCCCAAAGACAAAAACAGAGCAAACACACTGTTCTTCTCCCTCTGTCCACATCAGACACACCATATCAGTGATGTCATGCAGGGGGTACGCAGGGGTACGCGAGTACCGGTTCCTAGGATGAGGGCTGGCCCCGCCCATTTGCCCGCCCACTCATCGACTCCGCCCCCTGCAATGTTTGAATTTTCTGCACGTTTGAGTTGCCTGCACATTCTCAGAGCCAGGCAGGCAGGCAGGCAGCGAGCGGAGCCTTGCCTTGCTTTGCCTTGCCACTTTAAAATGAGCTGCTCTGGGGTTTTGGAACTGTTGGGTCACTTTAACATGATGCCAGGCCTCCTTAACATGTTCTGGGGATGCTGTGGAATACTGTTGGGTCAGTTTAAAATTGTCTGAGGCCTCAAAAAGAGCTTTTTTCATGTCACTTCCTGCCACAACCTCACTTCCGGCTTATGACGTCACTTCCGGTGGGCGGGTCCCGACACGTGCCAATCAAAAGTGAGTACCTGTTCTTAAATCATTTAGATGACAACACTGCACCATATGCTCATTCTGGCACCACGACGGCTTGCACTCAGATCACAGGTCCCCACGATTTGGACACAGAGCCTCCATCAAATGAAAGCTCAGGAAATGTACAGCAAAAACTATGTTTATAGCCATTCCCAGCACCATCACGGTACAAAGACATGGTCTGGAAATGCAGATTCAATTCTCTGTGTGAGAGTGTGACACCACCATCATCCAAGCTCGCTATCAAATGACACCCACAAACTGCAGCATAAAGACCAGAGATTAAGGTAGCAGTCCTAGCCACACTTACCTGGGAGTAAGCCAGTGACAATAATGGGCCGTGTTACATGTCTACTCACTAGCCAGTGAGTAGACATGCAGAGGATTGGGTTCTAACTAACTGCTCTCTGGCATCACAAAATGTAGATCCAAGTCACAGATAGTTTTGGAGTCCATGGATTTTTTTTCAATCCAACCCGAATCTCACTGTCACACTACTAAAACACACTCTGTCCATGGACCACAGCCTTTCTGGCAGAAGCAGGATTTCAGAGACACCCATTAAAGATGAAGCTGTGAAGCCAAGTGGCAGTAGTGGAAATCATCCAGTGGTGTCATCCTACCGGTACGCTGGGCGGGACATCCCGGTGATCGGCAGCCCGCCCATCGCGTGCCGCAGCGTTACACCATTTGCGTAACCAGTTAGGCCGCTTGCGTACGTTACGCAAACGGTGTAATGCTGCGGTATGCAACAGGCAGGCTGCCGATCACCCAGATGTCCCGCCCAGCGTACTGGTAGGATGACACCACTGAAATAATCTAATTCCCCTTTGTCTCCCTTTCTTTCTCCAAACTCTGCCATCAAGGCAAAGAGAGTCCAGTAGCCCAGAACTCACAGGGTGGGAGACCCAGTCAGGGACACCTGCGCAGATATTCCCTGAGATACGCATTCCCCTTCCAGGCCCACATGGAATCGTACCACATTCCCTGCTTCTTCTTCACCTGTCCTTGGGAAACAGAGCATGGCAGGAGGCTGTGCCAAGGCCGAGATCAAGTCCAGCTGGCTGCCCTTTGGCCCCTGTTGGCTCTAGGCAGTGGCGTCTCTACAGGGAGGGCAGAGCTCTAAGTTTTGCAAGAAGCCTTACCTTGCAGTGGAAATCACTCCTCTCCTGCACCGTTTTAGCCAATCCTCACAGGGAACAGCAACATCTTGGCATTGGTTACTGGCTACAACAGCAAGGGAGAGGAGCAGTAGTGTCATTCATTAACAAGGAGACGGAACGCGAGGCGGGACTTACCCCTTGATTGACAGGGAGCCCGTTCCGCGTTGCCGCCTGCCGTTCCGCCGCAGGGACTCCTTCTGGGTGGCGCGCCCCTCCGTGGCTCTCCTAAGCACCCAGCGCGCCACCCAGGCAAGCGGGCACCCCCTCCGAGGCCAGGGGTGCCCACGCGGCGCTCGGCAAGGCAGCGAAGCGTCAGAACTAGGCAGCCAATCAGGCGGTAAGTCCCGCCTCGCGTTCCGTCTGGTCATTACTGAATGTCACTACTGGAGAGGAGGGATTTACATGACAGGCAGTGGTGTCATTCAAATGATTTAGGAACAGGAACTCACTTTTGATTGGCATTTGTCAGGAACCCAGAACCAGCCACAGAGCCTGTTAGGATCCGGAACGCCCGTTCTGGTCCGTTCCCCCTGAATGACATCACTGATGACAGGGTAAGGCTCCTTGCAAAACCTAGAGCTCTGCCCTCCCTGTAGAGACGCCACTGGCTCTAGGCCTGGGAATGATATGGCAGACGGATGCTCTCTGCCAACCTGGTCCAGGCCCAAAATGGTGGGCAGGTTTGAGTGTCTCTCAGGGGCTGGATCTGAAGGTCTCACTCAGAGCAGCAGATGTGGTGCCCCAGGAGGAGATGGGTCCCTCAGGCCTTGTGGCCCTCTCAGCCCCCCTCAGTGGCAGGGATGAGGCCCACAGACACACTATGCTTCTCAATCCTGTCCAGATTTCCAGAGCTAACGCAGCTGTGCTGCATCGACTCTGGAAAGTGGGATAGGACTGGCCCAAAACAACAAGTAGCTGCAGAGGTCTTCGCTTCCCAGCACAATCCTAAGCATGTCTACTCAGAAGTTAAGTACCACTGAGGTAAATGGGACTTAGAGCGCAATCTTAACCTGGAGTTAGGCTGGCACAGTTAGGCCAGCAAAGTTTGGACGGCACAAGGGCCACCTTAAAGTGCATTTCTTGGAGTCAGGGAGGATGACACATGCCTGTGTGCTGGCCTTTCTGACTCTGAGAGTGGTCCAAGCACACTTTACGGTGTCTCTTGTGCTGGCCAAACTTTGCTGGTGTAATTGTGCTGGCCTTAACTCCAGGTTAGGATTGCACATTTACTCTCAGGAAGTATGAGAAAGAAAAGCCCTCTTGTGACCACCTCCTTCACACCATACATCATTTGATGCACCTTCATCATGTGTTCCGTCTCCCCCGCCCCCCCTGCACCCGGTTGCCTGTTTTAGAAACTAAGAAGCCCAGATTCCTGCTTTTCCTCCCACCCGGACCATCTCTGGGAGTAAACAAGGATTTAGTTCAACAGGCGGCAAGGATTCCGAAATGCCAATTGCTTCATAAAAAATAGCCCCCTCGCCTCTGCCTGCCACCCATCCCCATCTAGCCCACAGCTCATTACCTTGCTAATGAGTATTTTAATCCCTTGCCTTATGAAATTATTAGCGTGCGGCAACTGCCCTATAAAACCTAAAAGGGAGGCGTGTGGGAGAAGCGTTAGCAAATTACCTTCATTAGGGTAATTGCAGCTGCTTATGGAGGAGCGCGCAGAGCCAAGCAGGCTTGTAAGATGGGCGGCTGCAATGGTGCCCTGAACTTGGCATGCCTGTCTATCACCTGGCAACTTGCACACTTGCAAACAGACACAGCCAGCAGCTGGCCTCTCTCAAACAATATGACCTGGCCACAATTGCTTTACGATTTTGGCATAGGGGTGGTGGTGGAATATCTATGCTCTGGACTAGGTGTGGTTTCATTTTCGCTCCATCTTTCAAGGAGAAAAATCTGGGAATGGCCTGGAAAGACATAGTATGAAATTCTCAGCATCTCGTCACATGACAGTTCCTGGGGAGAAGCTGCAATGGTCCATAGATTTGCTGTCACAAGGCAGTGCATATGGGGTGCGTTTGTGGGCCCAGAGCCACAAGGGAGCCACTGTTGCTCCCTCACCTGGCCTCTGGGAAAAGGACTGAGCCAAGCTAGCCACTGGTTGCTGTGGTTCTGTGGGGCTTCCTTTCCCTAGGCAGCGTGGCCGGCTTGTCTTTGTTTTGTGGCTACTGCTGCTGCTACTATGCTCTAAGAACATTAAGAACATTAGAAGAGCCCCACTAAATCAGGCCAAGGCCCATCTAGTCCAGCTTCCTGTATCTCACTGTGGCCCACCAGATGCCTCAGGGAGCACACAAGACAACAAGATGCTTGCATTCTGTTGCCACTCCTTTGAACCTGGCATTACGAGGTAAATTCTGAGGTAAACACACTGGTGGTTAGTCAAGATTCTCCACAGCTTTTCTCTTGAACAGTTAACAGAATCAGATGCTCCTCTTCAGACATGTACTCATAGGAACATAGGAACAGCCCCACTGGATCAGGCCAAGGCCCATCTAGTCCAGCTTCCTGTATCTCACTGTGGCCCACCAGATACCTCAGAGAGCACACAAGACAACAGGTTGCCTGCATTCTGTTGCCACTTCTTTTGCACCTGGCATTCTGAGGTAAATTCTGAGATAAACACACTGGTCAAGAGTCTCCACAGCTTTTCTCTTTGACAGCCACCAGAACCAGATGCTCTTCTTCAGACATATACTCATAGGAACATAGGAACAGCCCCACTGGATCAGGCCAAGGCCCATCTAACCCGGCTCCTAGTACCTCAAAGTGGCCCACCAGATGCCTCAGAGAGCACACAAGACAAAAGGCTGTCTGCATCCTGTTGCCACTCCCTTATACCTGGCATTCTGGGGTAAATTGTGAGGTAAATACACTGGTGGCTAGTCAAGATTCCCCACAGCATTGTATCTGTGCCATGAAGTTGCCCGATGGCTTTAGGCGAGGCACTTTTCCTCAACCTCAGCCCCCTGCCTCAGCAAATCTCTTCCTGTGTGCTAATAGTGGACTCAGGTGGTTGAGCTCCTGTCTCAGTAGAGGCAAAACGGGGCTTCCATGGACTGAGGGGATTATTTATGCAAAGCACATTTGTACATAAAAAGAAAGTACGTTTTTAAAAAACCCACACAGCATGACCAGTACTGAGCATGCCGTATTTATAACTCCAGCTTTGTGCATAAAATTGCCCTGATTTCCAACTCCACGCTTAAGAATAAATGAAATAGTGTGACAACTGTACCGCGGTTGCACGTTGCCCCACTGATATTCCACTCGCTCTGCCTCTATGAACATAGCAAACGGTTGCCTTGTCACTTCTGCTTGGCTAAAGTAGCAGGTCCTGGGGGTTGGGTTTGGCTCAGTGACAGATTTCCCATTTAACTCAGTCCAGAGCCAACGGCAACCTTCCCTCCCGCCCCAGGAAAAGCTTGTGAGTGCCATTGCAGCAAATTGATTGCCCCGGGCAGTGCATGGTTCCACCCACCTCAGCCCAGCTTACCTGTGAGGGAGCTGAGAGTCAGGAGCAGGCTTAGCCAAGCCATGCTGCTGGTGGGAATCGGCCTTCCTCCAGCCTCGAGCAGCAGCTGTGTGTGCTCGGGAGGGTCTGAAGGGTTATTTTGAGCCGAAACCCACCTCCTCCTACCCTTCTCATCCTGCCTGCAGCCCCCTCCTTTCCAGGCACTTTGTGGCCCAGCTGTCTGGCGATGGCATTGTCAGCTGTTTCCGTGATGGTGGTGATGGTGATGATGTCCAGTTGCCGTCGCAACAATAATTTAGGGTAGGGGAAGAGCCAACGGCAGGACTGTCTGTCTCCACCGACCCCCCGTGGGCATGTGAAGCAAGCTGGGCCATTGAATGAGGACTCGGTCCCTGGGGAGGGGGGTCGTCCGGGGGGCGCCAGGAACATTTCTGTGCCCAGACCACTGTGTGACCTGGATCGGGGAAGCTGTCAGAGCCCCTATTTATAGGAACAAAGAGGATGGCAACCCTCCAGGAAGGCAGCTTTCGGGAAATTGCGCCCAGTCTACAGGATCCTTTAGCTGAGATACTGGTATGGATGGACGCAAGCGCAAGCCTGCGCGGGATCTGGCCCACTGCTCTAGCGGCCTATTTAGATTGCTGCTGTTCCGCCCCAGGTGTCCCCAGCACCTGTGGAATGGAGCAGAACATCAAAAGGGCCCTGCTAAATCAGGCCGTCAGAGGTTCGTCTAGTCCAGCATCCCACAGTGGCCACTCAGATGCCCCTGGGAAGCCCACAAGTCGGTCATGTAGGCAGGCAGCCCTCTTGGTTGTTGCCTCCAGCCAACGCTTATCAGCAGCCCACTGCCTCTGAAGCTCTGATGACTAGTACAGTAGTGGCCACTGATAGACTTGTTTGCCTTCCTTGAATTTGTCTAATTTCGTCTTAAAGCTCTCCAAAAGAGAAGAATGGGTGGTGGCATCAGCAATGGGCACCGGAATTCAGGCCTGGGCTATGTCAAAAGATAGTCAAGAGTGCCCCTGAGCAAATGCAGAGTGGCTTCTGCTGTGTGACTTCATATCTCTGAATGGTTTGGAGCCAGTACATTTCGGTGCCCAGATAGCTTAGGATTTTCCCAGGCAGGCTGGAACTCATATGTCTCTATATGCCCTGCCACCAGGACATGGCACTGAAATGGGAGGATCTGGAGAGTTTTCTCACTGATCTGAGAGGCTGCTACCTCTGGCAGTTAGGGAGGTGTCTATCAATGCGGCATGAAGGTTGCATAAGATTCTCCAACAGTGCTCACAATGCCCTGATCTATCTTCAGAGCACACAACAAAGAGGGTGAATTATCACATATGTGACAGAGTGAACTTTGCGGGGTGGGGGGCAGGGGAAGCAAGCAGGCTTCTTGCCCAGAGAGTGGACCCTGCCAATATCTAAGATCAGCTGTGCTAGTCCTGAAAACCCTGGTGCTCCCTTCTTCTGGAAGCTGGGTAGCCAGGGTCCAGGTTAAACTGTGGATGGGGCTACAGCAATGGTTCTCAAGTTTTTTAGCATCAGGACCTACTATTTAGCATGACAGTCTGTCTGGGACCCACCGGAAGTGATGTCATGGCCGGAAGTGACATCATAGTGATGCCAGAGCCTGCTACTTTCCTGAAAATGCCGCAATAAGTTCCGTGATTTCTCAGTCATTTTCCAATAGCAATATGAATCAGAGAGAAAAAAAGCTTATGCAACTTTGACACAAGCAAAATACCCACACAGCACTCCCTCTTTCCAGCATCCCATCTTTCCATATTTTCAACATGCATGTCCTAGGTTCTTTGCGACCCACTTGAAATTCGCTTGTGACCCACTGGTGGGTCCAGACCCACAGTTTGGAAACCACTGGGGTACAGGGTTCGGGATACAAATTTAGGGTTGTTTGTGGAGGGTTGTGGACACATCTGCACTAGGGCCTGAAAATGACAGTCCTGTGAGGAAGTCAGGGAAAATAAAGTTGCACCAAATCTCCTGAAGGGACTACAATTCCCAGAGTTCTGTGAGAGAAGGTCATGTGTCCATTTTCAAAGGACATGGAACCCGCTTTAAAGCGATGGTTATCTTCCTAGGCTGCACGTTCAAGGCTATACAGTATTTCAGTTTTGGGTTCCCAAGATGGCGCCCTGCCCTCAATTCAGCAAGGACAACTTTGCCATATTAGAATTCCAGTTATGCCCCTTGACCGTGGAGTTCACCATGGAACAAAACAGGGAAGTCATGAGGTGAATCTGGGTTCACAGATGGGCCCAACACTTGCTGCCCCCAGTAATACATATAGCCAGAGGGGCGGGGCGTCGCTGTAAGTACTGGAGACGCCAAGGAGCTTTAATCACTGGAGATGCCATGATGTCACTGTCTTGACGCTTCCGGGTCTCACAATATGGCTGACTCAGATCATGCCGCGAAGAAGGAGGGTCGCCGCGGCTTTACGAATAAAAATCTCCCTGCACGCGTGTAAAAGTTAATTTCAACGTCTTTAAGCATGCCTGCGTGTTCTGCATACGGGTGTGCGAATCGCTGAACGAAAAATGGGATTTAATTTCCACGGAAAGATTCATGTATTCACATTACATTGGTTCAATAAAACTACCGTTAACTGTGAGTGCATTATTTTTTGAAGCTGTGTAATTTCTTGTTGTTCCTAGCAGTCTTATTCACCATTTTCTGACACCCACTGTTAATGGTCTAGAGAATTAAAAAAAAATATTTTCCCCCTCCTTTTTCCCCCTTCCCGTTTACACTTTTTTTTTCCCACCTTCCGTTTTCTACGGTAATATTTTCAAACTTCTGGACATTAACAGAATTTGTGTTTTTTTTGGGGGGGTGAGTGTAGAAGTTTTCAAAAATACTCTTAATAGCCTAGAAGTAAAAAAGAATTCCTCTCATATTGACAACTACTTGTGTCATGAAGAGATTTTAATGTAATTTTCCTATATATTTATCTAATTTTTGCCCACCCTCCCCTTTTTTTCTTTCCTTCCCGTTCACACTTTATTTTTGGTTGTGTAGATTTCAAAAAATAAGTCTGTCAAAACAATGCAATCCGAGTTTTAATAGACAGCAAGTGGCATTTCGTCCGGTATGTTCAGTAACATAATTATGCGGAATTAAACCTTGGAATTGCATATTAACTCATAATAAGGTTACCAATAATGTTTCTACACGATCACACGTTGTTATTTTCGTGAGTTTTTAATTCAGGAGTAAACGATTCAGCCCTAAACAGTACCAGAAAAGCAATCTGAAATGCTTGGAATGAGCAATGTTTTGAGTCAGACAACATGGCCGCTAAGCCCGCCCCCCGGCTTCAATCCGTCCATATTAACTCCATGGGCAGGGCCAGGGGTTGGGAGACGCCACAATGTGCCATGCAAGCAGCCCCTCCCACTTGCCTGACGGCAAGTGGGAGGAGCTGCTTACATGGCACATTGTGGTGTCTCCAGTACTTACAGCGACGCCCCTCCCCTCTGGGACGCTATTGGCTGCCCTCGTCCTGATTGTTCTTGTTAACTTGAAGATGAGAGTCAGAGCCCACTCCCTTAAACCAGGCCAAAGAGACCAATTTAGCCCGCACAGCTGAGGGTGGAAGTCCCTTGACACTCATCCGCCCCCCCCCCCCCCCGCCAGTAAAGCCTGAGAAGACGGGAGCCTCCCAGCTGCAGCTGTTCTCCTGCCCGTTGTGTGCGTTCCAGGCCGGTCCAAACCCCCGTTGTGAAATGAAATCCTCCTTCCCTCCCTCCCCACAAGAAAGGGGGCTGGTTCCTACAAGACCTTGTCTCCTGCTTGCCTGGCACTTGGCCCCCCGACCTCTTTTCCCCACATAACAGCTGGTGGGAGACGCAGAAGGGCCTTGGGGTTAAAAATAAGCCCAACACATGGTGTGCGCTTTCCAGGCATCGCCGCAGGAAGCCTCCGTGGAAATCTGGAGATCTCTAGAGAAGGAGGAGGCTCAAAGGCTCGGAAAAGAGGCAGGCGGGCAGCCCAGCCCAGCCCAGCGGGAGCCGGTGTCACAATTAGCAAAGGTCAGGGGGAACCATCAGTGGCCTGTGCGCATGAGATGAATGCCCCCATTGCCACAGGGCATGAGGAGGACACCACCTGGCGCTCCTTAGGATCCCAGGTGGCCAAGTCTCCTTCCCTGGCGCTGCCTGTTCCCTGTCTATTCCCTGAATTTTAAACGGAGTAGAATTTTGTGCAACGTTCCTTGCAAGTTAAGATTTGTTGACAGGTCCACGGGTTTTATACCTTATGTACACACATAAAACAAAACACCTACAATCACGGCATACCCTAATGACGCATTTGCAGAGAGTGCAAAGTTCCTTATTAGCATATAGATAACTAGTGGTCTGTGCATTGAAAAAAAGAGTTGCGAGTCATTATGCAGAGGTGGTGGGTATTCTGAGTCAAGAAAAGCCCAGCGATTGTACCAGAAATAGGCTCCTATCTTTACTTTAATTTGGCTGCTGTGAACCAGGTTTTCCAAGAATTTGGGAGGTGGAGAGAAAGGAACAGACTGAGCACAAGGAAATGCACAGGTCATTGAAATCTCATTCTCTTGGATCTTTGCCCAGCCCTGAGATTTCCCCAAATATTGCCTATACCAGTGTCATTCAAACTGTGGGTCGGGACACAGTTGTCAGGTGGGTCGCGGAAAGCTGGGAGCAGCCATCTTGGAAACTCCTGACCTGACTCTTGTTATATGCTTTTTGTGAGTGTTAACAGTTTGAATTTTCAAGTGAAGGTTTTTTAAAAATTTTGTTCTTAGTTCAGTGCTTCTACATCATACTTTGTCCTCATCTTGCTTTCTGTCAGGGATGTTTCATGGTTGTGCAGTCGCTGTAGCCCATGAATGCCGGTTTGCATTCCAGGAGTGTCATTTTATTATGTTAACGATGACAGCACTTCCTGCTTGGTGATGTCACTTCCTGCCACATCACTACTTCCAGGTTAATGCCATCACTTCTGGTGGGTCCTGACTCGAGTTCCATTCTAAAAAGAGACCAACTGGAGGCCTCTAGGAAGTGTACAATGAGGGCATGAGGACCACAGCATTTTGCCACTGTAGTTTTTTGCAGCTGGCATTCAGAGGCTGGAGCCTCTCCGAAGACTGACTTTCCTTTGGCAATCGGGCATCCCCTGGGCAATGGTGGTGTCACCGGCAAATCCTTTCAACCCAGAAGCACCTTTTCTCACTCAGAGATGGCTAGGAAGAATGATGTATGTATAAAACTATATTACTATAGGTGCTTCTGATACGAATAAAGAAAGGTTCAGTAGGTGGGCGGTCCTGTTCAACCCTCATGGCTTCTAGCCATGTACAGGCTGTTCCCCTCCTCAGTGGACTGGCCTCCTCCACTTCTAAAGTTGTCTATGCTAGTGGCCATCCCCACCAATAAAGGGTGCAAAGAGCCTTTGTCCTGCCCCTCAGTGGACATAAACCAAGCAGCCACGACCAATGATACGCTATTTAAACTGTTCCAAAACAGTGCATGTGAGATAAACACCCCAGCATCCAACTATGGAGATCGTAATCAGCAGTCCTGGGAAGTCAGCCTTGAAAACAGACTTGGGGTGCCTTTCATCCTGAGTCTGCCGCCACCTCCCTCCAACCCACTGCAGATGGAGTCCCTCTGATCCGGTTCCCTCCTCACCCTTTCCTCCCGCGGTCTGTTTTTAAACAAATCAGGAAGTGTCGAACACACTGGCAGCACTTTCAAAATGGCGGCACTTCCTGTTTTGCTTAAAAGAGTGCACAAGGAATGAGCAAGAGGGTAGGGAGCTGGATCGCTGTTTTCTGTGTGGTTATTGTGTGGGGTGTGTGTGTGTGTGTGTGTGTGTGTGTTGACTGCATTTGCACCCATTTCAAGTGGCACTTGGTCTTGCATCAGGGCTGGTTTTAACAGTACAGAAACTGCTGTTGGCTCTTCACTTGTCATGTGATCAGTGGTGATCCTATGGGAGGGGAAACACTACGTTTTGGCTCTAAAGGTGAGGGGTAGGACCACACGACACAGAAGTTCAGGCTCCTGCAAAACTTAGTGCTCCCCCTGTATGTGGACCACTGCATGTGATCTTAGCTGTGCAACTTGGTTTATACATATATAGGTGTGCCCCGGTATCCACTGATTTTGGTATCCACGGTTTCAGTTATCCATGGGAGGCCTATTAAAAAGATAGGGGAACATTAAACAAATCTCATTTTTACCTTGTTTTAACAAACCACTGATGTTCCCCTACCTTTATAAAGGCATCCCCAGTATCCACAGTTTCAGGTATCCACAGGAGGGTCTGGAACGGAACCCCCGTGGATACCGGGGCCTGTCTTGACTGCATACCAGCAAGTGGAATGCTGGTTTAGTTTTTACCTTGTCCCTCCAGGTTTCAGGCAGATTAGACCATGTTGAAGTGTAAACGAAGTGGCATATACAGTAACGTGTGTTTTACACTCATAATTCCCTGCATTTTAGAAACATTGCAAACATTGGGCTGGGGCAGGTGGTGTTACAGGGGCTCACCAACAGACTCCCTCCACAGCCTACTTTTTCCCAGTTTAAAGTACAAGGAAAAAGCTGGATTTTTCCGGGACTTGCCCTGGAGAGGAAGAGGCACCTTCCTGGTCAGAATGGTGGGGGTGTTTCCAAACACCAGAACCAAGGGGCATCCACTAAAACTGAGGGTTGGGAGAGTTAAAACCGATAAAAGGAAGTACTTTTTTACCCAGCGGGTGGTTAGTCTGTGGAACTCTTTGCCACAGGAGGTGGTGATGGCATCTGGTCTGGATGCCTTTAAGAGGGGATTGGACGGATTTCTGGAGGAAAGGTCCATTGTGGGCTATAGGCCATGATGGATTTTGCAACCTCTTCACATTAGTAGTAGGCTACTTTAGAGTGCCGGGTGCAAGGGAGTGGCAACAGGATGCAAGCAACTTGTTGTCTCATGCCTCCCTGGGGCACCTGGTGGGCTGCTGTGAGATACAGGAAGCTGGACTAGATGGGCCTTTGGCCTGATCCAGCGGGGCTCTTCTTATATTATGTTCTTATGTTCTTATGCTGCAGTGAGAATGGCGCGCCTGTCCTGGCCCTGGGTCTTCCGTGTGCTGTGCCGCATAGCCTTGCTTTCTGCCTTCAGAGGTTCTCCCCACCCTCCCAGATTCTGGAAGCCCAGCTGGGAAAGGCAGCGTTTATTATGCCAGCGGGAACAAGACAGGAAAGCAGAAATAACTTAAGAGAGCACAGAGGCCCGTGGAGAGGGGGAGCCAGAGCCACGGGCAGGAAGGACGGGTGCGCCGGTGCGGCGAGTCAAAGCACCGTCTCGGGGAGCGGAGGGGCCCAGCTCTAGACAAAGCGCGGGCGGTCTTCGTGGTACTCAAAAGGATCCCCCTCAAAGGGCAGGAGTGGTGGGTGGTTGTAAATCCCCGTCAGGAAGATCCACAAGGTGCCCAGGCTCAGGACGGGGGTGACCAAGAAGAGGCAGAGGCGGTCCACGGTGCGGGCAATGCGGTTCCAGCTGTCTTTCTCCTGCAGGTGAAGATGCGGGAGAAATAGGCTGAGAGAGAGCAGAAGACGATGAAACCAGTGATGCCATGCAGGGAAACTCGGTTCCACTAGTTAAAATTAGGGCTGACTCCGCCCACTTCACTCTCCCTCCTCCCCCCTCCCAATTCCTCTGAAAAGAGCTTTCCTTCTTGGTTGGCCGGCACTCAGAGGGTTAAAGAGAGCGACTCCGGATGCCTAGGGGGGTGAAGGCAGTGAAGTCATTCAGGGGGAACGGACCAGAATGGGCGTTCCGGATCCTAACGGGCTCCGTGGCTGGTTCCGGGTTCCCGACAAGTGCCAATCAAAAGTGAGTTCCTGTTCCTAAATCATTTGAATGACACCACTGGATGAAACTCTTCCCCGTCCACCCTGCCCTGGCCCGGTTCAACTCCGACCATCAAGGCTTGTGGGGCCCCCACTCACCCAGAAGAGTGGCCCTCCCTGTGGGCTCCCCACTCACCCAGAAGAGTGCTTGTGGTGCTGTGCCCAAAGCCTGGCACCTGGAAATAGTTGGTGGTGATATGAGAATGCCACTGCCAACTGCTTCCAGGAGGCCCGTTCAGAGACAGGGGCAGGTGGGAGGGCCCAAGATGAAGCTGCTCGGCTCGCCCCACTGACTTCCAGCCAGCGGTGTCATTCAGCCGGAACGCTGGACGGGAGGAACGGGTGAGCGGCAGCCCGCCCATTGCGTACCGCTCCGTTTCGCCGTCTTCCCCGCCCCCGCGGGAGGAAAGGGTGAGCGGCAGCCCGCCCGTTGCGTACCGCTCCGTTTCGCCGTCTTCCCCGCCCCCGCGGGGGCGGGGAAGATGGCGAAACGGAGCAGTACGCAACGGGCGGGCTGCCACTCACCCGTTCCTCCCGCCCAGCGTTCCGGCTGCATGACACCACTACTTCCAGCCCAAAGAGATCCCAGCCGCAGCAATGCAGGGGCCCCCTGAAGTGTGGGGCCCAATGTGATGACATTGGTCATATTGGCTGAAGGCCAGCCCTGCGCACAATTAACCCCTGAACGGCCTGCTGTAATGCACAGTCCTAACGGCTGGTTTTCGTGGGCTGCCAGGAGCAAAATGCCCAGATGCAAAGGAAGCCACGCAGCTCAGGCTGAAAGTGGCAAAGGTGCCACAAAATAAAAATAAAAGGGTCTGAGCGATCATTCTGGTTGCACAGTGGCCGCCTGTAATGGAAGTCCCGCCCTCAGTGCCAGGAACAGGAGCTGGTGGCGTCAGCAGAACTCAACAGTGCACAGACACAGGCCAGTGAAGGAAGCAACTAATCAGCCGTTTGTTTTCTGAAAGTAAAGAGGGCTGAAGAAGTTTCTGCTTCTTACGGTGGCCTTCAAAAGCTTCCAGAGCAATTTGCCAGTCAGCTGTGGTATGGCTGGTGCTGCAATTGTTATTGAAGTGGAAGACCCACAAATCAGGTCTGAAACACCCGCCCCCCCCCCCAAGGAAGCACTGGAATGCAAAGGGGTTGGCAAACCACATCTCCTGTATACTGTGAATGAACAGAAGATGGTCGTGTCAGGCTCAACAGCCACTGTCGGGAGTAGTAGCCCTTCCGGAGCCAAGCTGGGGCACAGCAGCAGAGAGCTCCGGGTCTCTCGGCCTGAGCTGAACCCTAAGCGAGGGAGGCCCGGCCACGCCCACCTCGTTGTAGTCGTTCTTCTCGCGCGTGTGCTTGACGATGAAGTTGGCCCCAGCGATGGCAGGCTTGATCTCGTTGTACAGCTGTTCTTGGATGTCGCCCGCACCGTGGGGGTTTGGCCCTAGTGGGGCGGGAGGAGAGAAGCAGTGAGTGCCCACAACTCTCCCCCACAAAGACAGTCCTGCAGGCAAGGATCATGCAGGCAAGGGCGGCCTCTGGGCAGATTGATCTGTGTGTGGGGGGGGGGGGTCCTTTGAATCGGAGGGTGTTCCGTGGAGACCAACCTGCTGCCGATCGGTTGTGATTGTGAGGTTTTTATTTAGGGTGTTACCAGATGTGGGGGGATGTATCTTGCTGCCCAGTCTGAACTAAATCCCCCCTGCTGATGCAGCCATGCAATGCAGAATGCATCCTGTTTGGGGCGGTAGTTGGGGGAAAAATTATTTATGAGCAGTCCTTCCAAGCTGCCACTCCAATAAAAATTTACAGTCTAAATTACAGTCTAAATTTAAAGGTAAAGGTAAAGGTTTCCCCATGACCGAATGGTCTAGTCATGACCGACTGTAGGAGGCGGTGCTCATCTCCGTTTCAAAGCCTGCAGAGCCGGTGTTTTTGTCCGAGGACAAGCTTCCGTGGTCATGTGGCAGGCATGCCATGGTGCACGGAACGCCGTTCCCTTCCCACCGAAGTGGTCCCTATTTATCTACTTGCATTTAGGTGCTTTCGAACTGCTAGGTTGGCAGGAGCTGGGACAAGCAACGGGAGCTCACTCCGTCACACAGTCTTGAACTCCCAACCTCCCGGTCGGAAACCCAACAACAGCGGATTAACACGCTGCGCCACCACGTCTCTACAGTCTAAATTTACAGTCATAAAAATTATAGTCTAAGCTTCTACATCTACCGGCCAAATTAACAATCTAAAACAAAATAAAATCTTCCTGCCAAATGTTGCGTTTGCAGAATATGCTCTAGTAGGAGTGATAAATGCAGTTTGGTTAGCCCAGCTCAGAATGAACTTCAGAAATAATGGGGTTTATGGTACATTTTTTATGTTCCTCCTAGGAACCCACCTAAGAACACCCCCGAGGCTTCCAGGAAGCCCACAAGCTGCCTTCCCCTGCAACTGGCCCTGAGGGGCTCAGTGCCCCTGAACACGGAGCTTCCACTTAGCTGCCATCAAGACTGAGAAGGGCAGCCAGACTCTCCTCCTGCACTGTTGGTCTTTGAGTCTTGTGAGAAGTGGTGTACCTGAGGGGGGGCAAGGGGGCAAATGCCCTGGGTGCTGGGTTGGGGGAAGGTGGGTGGTGACACCGCCCGCCCCCCTTCCAGTGCCCAACCCTGCCCCGGAGTCTGGGTTGTTCCGGGAAGTGGCTTCCACGGAAGCCGGTTCTCAGAGCAACCAAGCCAGTGATGTCATGCAGGGGGTACGCGGGGGTATGCGAGTACCGGTTTCTAGGATTATGGCTGGCCCCGCCCACTCGTTGACTCCGCCCCTGCAACGTTTGAATTTCCTGCACGTTTGAGTTGCCTGCACGTTCTCAGAGCCAGGCAGGCAGCGAGCGGAGCCTTGCCTTGCCTTGCCACTGAAAAATGAGCTGCTCTGGGGTTTTGGAACTGTTGGGTCACTTTAACATGATGCCAGGCCTCCTTAACATGTTCTGGGGTTGCTGTGGAATACTGTTGCAACTGTTGGGTCAGTTTAAAATGGTCTGAGGCCTCAAAAAGGGCTTTTTTCATGTCCCTTCCGGCCACGACCTCACTTCCGGCTTATGACGTCACTTCCGGTGGGCGGGTCCCGACACGTGCCAATCAAAAGTGAGTACCTGTTATTAAATCATTTAGATGACACCACTGAACCAAACCCGCTCCAAAGGGCCACTTCCCCCTTCTTGGAGGGGGGATCCAGCCCTCCCTAGCCATGTCGGGCTGCTCTGAGAAGCGACCTGGTGTCGCTCCAATGCTTAGCCCCTTGCGGGGCGTACCCCTGGAGGTGTGCCCCCCAGCGCCGACCCCTCCAGGATCACCCCTGCTTGTGAGACAGCTGCCCCCCCATCCCGACCCCAGCCAGGCCCAGCGGCACTCACTCGCGGGCGTGACCCGGCTGGCCAAGCCGTGCCGCTCCGACTGCTTCTCGAACATCAGCTCGCTGCGGGACTTGACGGTGTAGTACTCCTCCGCCTTGACTATGTAGCCGATAGAACTGCTGCGCCGGATCAGCAGGCCGTCCGGTGGCTCCGGCTCGCTTGTGCCCGGCTGGGACATGAGCAGAAAGCGGGGAAGGGTCTCAAGGAAGAGCTGGGATGGGCAGAGAGAGAGAGAGAGAGAGAGAGAGAGAGAGAGAGAGAGAGAGAGAGTCATCAGGAAGGAGCTGATGCATCAGGAAGGGAAGAAAGGCACGCCTGAATGGCGCGTTCTAAAAACACAGCTGGAAATTTGTCTGCCTCTTTGCCATGTATGAGTCTTGGAGGGCTCCTTATTTTTATTTATTTATTAATTAAATTTATACCCCGCCTTTCTGCCCGAAGGCACCCAAGGTGGCATTACAACAAATTAAAATACAATAAAATCAGGCTTATGAATCAGGCTCGGGGTGGTGCCAGAGGTTGGCACCTCAGGCATCTGTCAACAGAAGGCCCACCCAGCTGGGCTGCCCCCAAACCTCCACCTTCCCCCCAGGTCAGCAACTGCAGATCCCACATTTGTCCATGCCCATGTGAAGTGGGGAGGGGGAGGTGCTGTCACACACTGCAGCCTGTTTCCCACCACCAGTAAGCTATGGGGGACGACCAGTGGTGGGATTCAAATAAATTAACAACCGGTTCTATGTCCTCCTTCCTTTGTCCTGCTTCTTACTACAGCACTACGTTTTGTATATCAATAAATTAGCAACTGGTTCTACAGAATAGGTGAGAACTGGCTGAATTCCACCGCTGGGGACGACGCCCAAGAGTGCAGGGCTCTGAGGCTTCTGGCAGTCTGGGGCTGGCATTGAGTGGTCCACAAGGAGAAACAGCAACGGAAGAGACAGTGTGGAGCCTGCCAGAAAAGGGCAGGATTCCAAGCACTCAATGGACTCCTGTGGGACGCTGATGCTGACTTGTTGCTGGGCTGTACCATTTCTGCCTGCAGATAACAGAAGTGAGCTAATATTTGAATGTATCCCCCCCATTCTTAAAATAGAAGTTCCTGCACTATTTGGCACTTTTGCTAGAGGGCTTTATGGAGCCTCCATGGTCAGGGGCAGCATAGCCCTTGTTGGGGCTCGACTACAGAGCGATGCTGTTCCCTGTTTGTGGGCTTCCCAGGACGCTGGATCTGGCGGACATGCTGTGTTCTCAGCCAGCCGGGACAGTCCCCTGTCCTCGCCACAAGGAGCACAACGGGGTCAACAGGCTACCCTTGCAGTCTCTCTGGCGGTGTGATGAAGCATTGAGTTTGGGTTAGAGGGGCAAAGATGCTCCAGCCCACCACTCTGCTCCACATTTCCTCTTCCACTCTGCCCCCCTCTTCCTGTTGCTCTGTTGGGAGGGCCCCCATGGCTCACCTCTTTGATCCAGTTGGACAGGATGTGCGTGCTGGGTGTGCGGAAGTGGACGTTGAGCTCCACAACACAGGCCACCACAACCGCCGTCACGACCAGCATGACAAACAGCAAATACCTGCCAGGTAGACAGAGCATTTGTTAGAGTTGCACCTCCTTTAGTGTTCCATGCTCAATCATTCTAGAACAGTGATGGCGAACCTTCTGGACTTGGCGTGTCAAAACTTTGGAAAATGCTTTACTTGAGTCTGCTGGCGTGTCAACCCCTGCTCCCAAACAGAAGAGAAAATTCTTTATAGTCATTTATTTAGAGAAGAAATACCGTCCAATCATGTGTCCAATCCTTCCCTTCCTTTATGTATTACATAAAAAAACTTCAAATAATTACAAAAATGAAAAAGGAGTTGAATAAACTTAGTTTTTGTCAGGTGTTGGTGAACGCTGGTGTGTCACCCCAGACGTTGTGGTGTGTCCCCTTTGACACGCGTGTCATAGGTTTGCCATCACTGTTGTAGAACATGACGAGGGGCCTGAAGCTGGAAATCTGGAAGCAGGGTCTGGATGCCGTACTCTCTGAGCCACCGGAGTGGATTTCAGACAGAGGGAATTATTAGCTTGATTGTTCTCAACATTTCCAACCATCTCCTAACTGTCAAGTCCAAAGGTCTACTCAGTCCTTTTCCTTCTTGACTTCTCTGCCACCTTTGATACTGTTGATCACTTGACTTTCCCTTTTCCCCTTGTTTTTCCTCTTTCCCTTGTGGTTTAATTGACTTTCCATTTTTCATCCTGTGTCTCTGTGATTCTCTTTTCAGACTCAAAGAAAATGGGCAACCAAATGGCAAATGCAGTGTAGTGTCAACAAGTGTAGAGTGATGAACACTGTTGCAAAAATGAAAAAGAAAAAAGAAAAAAACCACTGATGGGGCCTGAAATTTGGGTGATAAATCAGAAAAGAGACCTTGGGGTTATGGTGGATAGCTGTGCCAGTGACAAAAAACTCTGATGCATGTCCTGGTCATGATCTCCCACCTTGGTTCCTGGAAACCTCTCTCCCCTGGTCGTCCTATTGTCTCACCTCTGCTCCCTCACTTTCTATCTAGCATTTGACTGTAAATTTCATCCACCTCTCTTGTCGTTTGGATCTCGTCTCGCCCCTCCCCACGTGCCTGCACAAGCTCCCTCTCCATGCCCAGGTTCCTTATTAGAGGAGGGTCTTGCTCCCCACAGGCGATGCCTTCCTTTTTAAGGCAGACTCTGCATCACATCAAGAACCGTTGAGCTATGAATCTACAGACCTCAAATGGACAATGTGAATTATGGGCACCGCTTTTCCTGAAACTCAGATCAGGCTTCAAGCTCCATCTTGAACCCTGTTGGCCATCTCATGTCGCCCATCCTGGGAAAAGAATGTAATCCCACCTATTCAACCTCAGGTGTCCAGTACAATCGCACACCCTTTCAATACACCTCCATGTTGCATTTTGCATTATCCCCACTAAATGCACCCCTGCTCTCCTGTTTGCATCTTGATTTGCTTTGTCTGACCTCTTCAATGTAATTACGGCATCCTGCCTGCACATGTCCTGTTCATCTACATTAGGAAGTTGCACCTGCATTCTTCCTGTTTCCATTGAATAAGGGCGCAATCCTAACCAATGTTCCAGCACTGACATGGCAGTGCCAATGGGGCATGTGCTACATCCTGCAGTGGAGTAGAAGTCACAGAGGCCTCCTCAAGGTAAAGGAATGCTTGCTCCCTTACCTCAGAGCTGCATTGTGTGCTTACCCCAGTGCTGGAATGTTGGTTAGGATTGCCATGATGTCATGGCATCACGTGTCATGATGTGATCTCCTGCTTGTATCTGCATTTTGCACATTTCCACTGAATGCAACTCTTTCCAATGTGCGGTATCGTCTTCATCTCCTGTTTGTGTCTGTCTGAAATCTCCTTGCTGCATCTGCATTCAGGAACTGTAGCTGCATTTCACACGTACCCAGGATGTGATGTGACCTGCACATCTGCGTTTTTGTGTCGATGTGTTTCTCTGTGCTTGTATGCCTGGAACGTCACATCAGCCCTGAATCTGCTCACATACCAGCTTACACATCAACACAACAATACTCCAGAGCCTGTTTTACATGCTGATAACCAAATTAGAAGTCTTACCCCCCCCCCCAGAGCTGCACATATGCAACAACTCCAAATCGCCTTAAATGCTGGAGGTTTTTGACCCACAAGCTATTATTGGTAGAAAGACTTCCATGTGTGGTCTCCAGTCTGCTCAGTACCTCTGGGTTCCTGGCTCAGAGCATCTGGGTAACCTCTGAGTTCTGCCCCCAATAACTTCAGGAACTTTTAACCTGAAGTTTTTGTCTCTTCCTCTCCGCCCCTCCTTTCCCTACCTTAGGTTAGGGAATGTGGTAAAAAGGTAAGGATTCCCTTAAATGCCTTCCCTTAACACATTGCCCTTTTTATTTCCTGGTTCTCCAGATGCTCCTAATACAGACTGCATGTACATGCACTCATTCACCACTACATTTAGGAGGACGCATGACACATCCGTTAGCGCAGATATTGCCCTAGTAGATAGGGTTAGATACTGATGTTTATTTATTGTGAAGGTATAATTTGGGTATCATTTTCTTGCAATAAATCTATGTTATCTTGAAGCTATTTTCTTCTCCTTTGATGGAGTCAGCTACTCTGCATTGAGCTTCTGTAGCCAGTACAAGCCCCCTTTTGTCCAACAGAGGTTTGTATTTCATTTTGGCCATTTCTCTCTCCAAAATCTGTGGCAGGGGCTGGTCCCCTGCATCTTCTTAAAGAGATTCATTCATTCATTCATTCATTCATTCCCATTGCCACCTCTTTGGGTACCACACATCAACTTCTTTCCCATCTTGCCATGCCCCTGTCTGTAACCTCCATTGTTATACCTCCACCATTCTCAGGTCTCTCACCCCTGAAATGTCTCTGTCCTTTCTTTCTTGCTGCCCCCCTATACCTGGAATCACCTCCCACAACACCTTCATACCACCTCCTTTATTTCCTTCAAATCCTTCCTCAAAACCTTTTTCATGAACCTGTGGCCCAACCCCCTCATTTCCTTGCAACGATTTAACTGAGCCTAAGTAAGTGTAGATGTTAAATGATCAGGTGTTGTCCTCCAGTCTTTCCTTGCATTTGCAATCATCTCTCTTTTGTCTCTTTTGGATTGGGAACCTTTGGGGCAGGGACTTGCCAGTGCCTCTGTATAAAGTACATGTACAGTGCAAGACACATAGATGGCATCTAAGATCATCGCTCATGACAATAATAATCCTTGCAGCTCTGCAGCACCACACCAGTAATGGTCAGAAAGGTGTACTGCAGCTTACCAGCCTGGCCAGATCAAGACTGCAGTCTTCACACAGTTAACGCCCAATGAACACAGTGACACTTACTCCTGAGTAAGGACTGCAAGGCAAGGGCTCTACAGAGCCAACAGAGGGGAATATAGGCAGCGGCGTCATGTAGCCGGAACGCTGGGAGGGAGGAACGGGCGAGTGGCAGCCCGCCCGTTGCGTTCCGGTTCGTTTCGCCATCGGGGCGGGGAAGATGGCGAAAC
>JAJKFI010000150.1:943067-962199 GCA_029204185.1 Lerista edwardsae | reverse complement strand
ATATATATATATATATTCCTGAGGACAGTGTCATGGAATTGACAGCCCCCTTGCTTACCTCTTTAACTAAGGGTCTCGCTCAAAGCGTTTCAAGGGCCCCCTCTCTGCCAACAGCAGTGCACAGTTAAAATACTAAAGACAGTAACACAACAGAGGGAGCCGTAAGATGCCAATGACATCAACACAGCAGAACGACAGGAGCGTACCTAGGAGCATGGCGGTAGCTCGCTGGATGAGCAGTTCTGTCATGCGCACCTCTGGAGGGAAGGCTCTTCCCCATCAGGCCTTGGCAAGGACCAGGGCTTGGGCAGTGGTGTTCCCCACAGCTGACCACCAGCAGGCCAAAAGCAGGGGCATGCAGGTGCGTATCTTACCTATTGCCAGGGATGGCATGAGCCATGGGCGCCGGGCAGCAGCGGGGCGCCATTACGCGCAGTATGGGCGAAACTGTGCAGCCTTTGGCCCTCCCGTCACCCACGCCTCCCTTACACTCGAAAATGGAGCATTTCCGGGCTAAGGGAGGCGTGTCGGGGCGACGTGCAGGGGCGAGGCAACGTTCTGGGGGCGCGGTTTCAGAACCAGCCATGGGGTGCACTCAGGCCTCTGTGTGCGCCTGGGAGCATGATCCAAAACAGTGGGGGAGATCAACTTCCAGACCAGGGCAGCAGGGCTCTGGCAACCACTTTCTTCCCCAGCTGACCACTTGCTCCAATGGAGGAGCTCCTGGTGAGGCCAGGATGTACACAGGGATTGGACAGAGATTGGCCGTTGGGGGTCAGCTGACTGAGGCTGCAATCCTGGTAGCAAGTCTCACTGAATGCAACAGGACCTACCTCTGGGTGCACTGGGAGTGTTCAGGCTGGCTGGCACTGCACCCTGGGTGGCCCCCTCAAGGCACAGAGCTCCGCCTTCCAGGGTTGAAGGTGAAACCGAGTGTGGGATACACAGGAGGTGGAGCCTGAGACTGCTGGGGACCCCAGTCTGAGACCCTCCCCTTTGGTGCCTGATGTCACCATGTAACCCTTTGGCCTTCCCTCCCTAATTTGTGGGTCAATTGCAGAGAAATGTGCGGAGTCCTGGCCGCACGGCACCCATTCTCAAGGGCCGAGTGTCACCCATTTCCCTCTCCTAGGCCTGGCCCTGAGGGAAGCAGAGGCCCTGGGAGTACCGGTACACGTGAGGCGTCTGGAAGCCCAATGACACGTGCCCACACCACGGAAATGAGCGGAAGGATGGGGAAAGTCACCTCACCTGAACCTCAAGGAGCAGTTCTGCCAGTCAAAGGGAAAGAAGTTGACGTTGATGGGGCAGGAGCTGCGGAAGATGGCGGGAGGCTGCCAGGTCACCAGGCCAGAGTTGTAGACCAGGACGTTGCAGGAGTAGCTGATCTGGAACTGGCCGTCATTGCTGGGAGAGGAGAGAAAGCCAACTGGGCTCGTTACAGGCAGCAATCCTGGCAACAGGTTTTGGTCCTGGGGCCACAAATCATCACTGGGTAATCTCGTTTTCATTTTCTGCTGTTTTAGAAATCAACGTTTAATCCGTTGGAGTTTATGGAGCCTCAGAAACTCCGTCACAAGACTGAGCTCTGGTCTGTCCCCATTGCATCCCACCCTACCCCACCCCACCCCCTTCCCTAATTTGGTGGCTCTGCTGGCTGGAGGAGGAGGAGGAGGAGGAGGAATATGCCAAGACTTGGAAATCATCGTCTACTACATCTTGGGCAGAGGGCAAGAGACAAGGTCATGATCACACCTGCGTGTTGAAAAGCGGTATATAAGTACCTGTTGATTGATTGATTGATTGATTGATTCTTCGCTGCCCCCTCGCTTTAAAAATCAATCTTATGTCGACAGAGGTGGTTTTTGTTGTTGTTGTTCACCTGGGCTTTTTTTATTCTTGCCCAAGCATTTTTTCTTTCTTTTAGATTGTGAGTCACTTGAGAGAAACTGCTGTGGGGTTTGTAACTATTTGGCTTTCTGCCCAATTTGCACCAAAGTCACAGGAAACACTGAGCTAGAAAAGTTCCCTGAAAATATTTTTGAAAGAAATTTTTTTCTTTTTTCTTTTTTGAAAGCGACGCAGGAGAACACATAGAAAAGGAGAGGGGAGTCACACCCACAGAACACCAGGTCGTCTGGATGGAACACTGAGGAACACTCTGCTGATTGAAGGCGCACAGAAACAGCCTCCCCCAGAGCGACCTCCCAACCGAGCGGAGTCAGCAGTGAGCCCGAGGCTTCTCCCAGGGTTGTGCTTCCATCTCGGGCATCTCACGCGTTGGAAGGGGCAGAAGAGGCAGCCCCAGTAAGCAGCCTTGGTTCAGCCGCTCTATGCAACCTGACAGCTCAGCTTGCCCCTTGCCCATGCTGTCCCCCCACTCCAAACTGCTTGGAAGCCGCTGTCTGCAGTGGGAAGAAAACGCTCCAGGCGGTGGGCGAGACACTAAGGGCAAGAAAGGCTGACGGAGCAGCCAGCGGGCCAAAGCTCAGGGCAGCCGGGTCAAAGCCTTCTTGCCTGGCTTCCCCCAAGAACAATCACTTTCAGCCGGCCCTCCTGCATGCGCCAGCCTATTGGGCAGCCCAGCCCAGCCAACCAGCTCAGTGGTCAGCTAGAGGTGCCCAAGTGCTCATCAGTCACCCAGGGCCCGATCCTAACCCGCTGCACAGCACTGGCATAGCTGTGCCAAAGGGGCCTGTGCTGCATCCTGCAGTGGAGTCGTAGTCACGGAGGCCTCCTCAAGGTAAGGGAATGTTGGTCTCTTGACCTCGGAGCTGCATGGCCCTGACCCCAGTGCTGGAAGGTTGCTTAGGGTTGCACCCCCAGTCACATAAGCCCTTAACGTCAGCCACCCCAGGTTCTGTCAGGTCACACACAGGGATGCTTATGAGGTGTTGCCTGGGCTCAGCATCGGGAGCAGCCACTGCTTTTTCTCGAGAGCCCATCCATGCTCTGAGTGAGAGAAGCCCCCAGACCTGCTGGAGCATCATGGGTAAGAAAAGAGTTGGGGGAAATGACACTGTGATCTGTACCACCGGCTTGGCCACCCTTTCCACACAGGTGCCGCCAGGCAGAGGCGTTTCTACAGGGAGGGCAAAGCTCTAAGTGTCGCAAGAAGCCTTACCCTGTCATGTACATCCCTCCTCTCCCTTGCTGCTGTAGCCAGTAAGCAACGCCAAAATGTTGCTGTTCCCTGTGAGGACTGGCCAAAACGGTGCAGGAGAGGAGTGATTTCCACTGCAAAACCTAGAGCTTTGCCCTCCCTGTAGAAACGCCTCTGCTGCCAGGCCCTCATTCATTAGGAAGCTGGTTGTCAAGCCTCTCCAACGGCCTCAGCTTCCTCTCAGAGGAAGGGCTCCTGGGAGAGGGACTTCCCCAAAGCAGTTATGATTGCACCCCAACCCCATCTCCCCGCTGGTGGAAACATGGAATGGCAAGGGTTGCCAACTGACCAAGAAAACAGCAGTTTCCTGCACTCAAAGAGGGTCCGTAGCATGGAAATCCATGTTACCACTGGTGAATGCAGATGCCTTTTACTACCATCTGCAGCTGTTGTTAAAGGGACATGATCCAGTCAAAACAGCAGGCAAGCCTAGACGTCGGATGCTCACTTGTTTTCCAGGACAATTTCCGGCAGCCACAACTTGTCTGCGGGGAGGCGGAGCACGCTGACGTCCCCATACTCTGAACTGTTCCACTGCAGCCTGGATTCGTTCCAAGCCTGTAGACAGTCAAGAATGTGCCATTCCAACTTTCAGCCACAACAGCAGCAACTTTTTTCTGCAGGAGAACAGCATATCCTCCTACCCCTGGATCCCAGGTACACAAAACAGCAGCCCTGTTCAAGTGTGGCCTTCCCCTGTTCAAAGAGAGGGAAATGAGAGTGCCCCACCTACCCAGGCACCCCTCAGTCCTACCCCACGGGCATCCCTGCCTTTTGTCCTCATCTGCAGAGGGCAGTGCCAGATGTGCAAAGGGCTCCTACTCATGATGTCCACATCTCGCAGAGGAAACCACCCCACATTTGGCAACAGTGCCCAGTATGGCATGGCCAGCGAGTGGGTTGGTCCAGGGGGCATGGGGGTTGGCACTCTCTCCTTTACCCTCTGTACGCCCTCAGGAAAATGCCTGAGTGATACAAGTGTTTGGAAGAGCACTACTGTCATGTCTGGCAAGCAAACCGATCACCCCTGTCAGAAACGCAAGATCGGCAGCAAGGAGCTAAAGACTGTCAGCCCCGCTCCAGTTTTCCAAACCAGACTTTCTCATCAGGTTTGGAATCACTGAAGAACAATCAGAACACACATTCGTGGCACCTAATCTGTCAAACATGAAATCCTATTAATCTCTGCTTAGAAGTAAGTATCATTGAGTTCAATGAGATTTACTCCCAGGTAAGTCCCAATTGCAGTCTAAAATGATATGTACTGTATTACTTCATAGTGAGCAATTGCCTAGAATGCTGGCTATACTCTTTCCTTATATCATCAAAAGGTAAATATACTTAAAAAAAATAAAATAAAAACTCAACATTCAGGATTGGTTTCCATGGCATGGATGCATGTGTGCGTGTGCGCATGTGTGCGCGCACACACACACATGCTATCTCTTTCAGAGGCCTATGCTCAGTGATGTCAGCCTACTGGTACGCTGGGCGGGGTCTGCTCGGTCGCTGGGCGGATTTCCGCGGTGATCGGCAGTGTGCTCGCTGCGTCCCGTTGCGTAATGGCGAAAGCCCGCCCGCTGCAGCGGGCTTTCGCCATTAGAACATAAGAACATAAGAACATAAGAAGAGCCCTGCTGGATCAGGCCAAAGGCCAATCTAGTCCAGCTTCCTGTATCTCACAGCGGCCCACCAGGTGCCCCAGGGAGGCATGAAACAACAAGATGCTTGCATCCTGTTGCCACTCCCTTGCACCCGGTACCAGTAGCCCACCACCTTTGTAAGGAGGTTGCACAATCCATCATTGCCTATAGCCCACGATGGACCTTTCCTCCAGAAATCTGTCCAATCCCCTCTTAAAGGCATCAAGACCAGATGCCATCACCACCTCCTGTGGCAAGGAGTCCACAGATTAACTACCCGCTGGGTAAAAAAGTACTTCCATTTATCTGTTTTAACTCTCCCAACCCTCAGTTTTAGTGGATGCCCCCTGGTTCTGGTGTTTTGAGAGAGGGAAAAGAACATCCCTCTGTCCCTTCCAGGCATAATTTTGTATGTCTCAATCATGTCCCCCCTCAGGCGCCTTTTTTCTAGACTGAAGAGCCCCAAACGCTGCAGTCTTTCTTCATAAGGGAGGTGCCCCAGCCCCGTAATCATTTTTCTCGCTCTCTTCTGCACCTTTTCCAACTCCACTATGTCCTTTTTGAGATGCGGCGACCAGAACTGGACACAATATTCCAGGTGTGGCCTTACCATCGATTTGTACAATGGCATGATAATATTGGCTGTTTTATTCTCAACCCCTTTTTTAATGACCCCAAGCATGGAATTGGCCTTCTTAATTGCTGACGCACACTGGGTCGATACCTTCATTGAATTGTCCACCAGCACCCCGAGATCTCTCTCCTGAGCTGTCACAGACAGCTCAGAACCCATTAGCCTATAGGTGAAGTTTTGGTTTTTTGCCCCAATGTGCATCACTTTACACTTGTCTACGTTGAAACGCATCTGCCATTTGGCTGCCCATTCCCCCAACTTGGAGAGATCCTTCTGGAGCTCTTCACAATCCTTTCTGGTTTTTACCACCCGGAAAAGTTTTGTGTCATCCGCAAACTTGGCCACCTCGCTGCTTATCCCTGTCTCCAGGTCATTTATGAATAAGTTGAAAAGCACAGGCCCCAAGACAGATCCCTGGGGCACTCCACTTTTCACCTCTCTCCATTGTGAAAATTGCCCATTGACCCCCACTCTCTGTTTCCTGGCCCTCAACCAATTCTGGATCCATAAGAGGACCTGCCCTCTTACTCCCTGACTGTGAAGTTTCTTCAGCAGTCTTTGGTGGGGGACCGTGTCAAATGCCTTCTGAAAATCCAGGTATATGATATCCACAGTTTCACCCACATCCACGTGCCTGTTGACCTTTTCAAAGAATTCCAAAAGGTTTGTGAGGCAAGACTTACCCTTACAGAAGCCATGCTGACTTTCCTTTAGCAGTACTTGTTCCTCTATGTGTTTTAGGATTTTATCTTTGATGAGGCTTTCCACCATCTTACCCGGAACAGACGTTAGGCTGACAGGCCTGTAGTTTCCAGGGTCCCCCCTTCTCCCTTTTTTAAAGATTGGCGTGACATTGGCTATCCTCCAATCCTCTGGCACCGTGGCCGTTTGAAGGGACAAGTTGCATACTCTAGTTAAGAGGTCAGCAACTTCGTTCTTTAGTTCCTTAATTACTCTTGGGTGTATACCATCTGGGCCTGGTGACTTATTTATATGTAGTTTATCAATTTGATCTAAAACATCTTCTTTATTAACCAGTATCTGTTTTAATTCCTCCGCTAGGAAGGGCTGTTCGGGCTGTGGTATCTGCCCAAGTTCTTCTGCTGTGAAGACGGATGCAAAGAATTCATTTAATTTCTCTGCCATCTCCAAGTCCCCTTTTATCTCCTCTTTCCCTCCCTCACCATCCAGCGGGCCAACCGCCTCTCTGGCAGGTTTCCTGCTTCTAACATATTTGAAGAAGCTTTTATTATTCCCTTTTATGTTGCTAGCCATGCGTTCCTCAAACGCTTTCTTGGCCTCCCGTATCACCTTCTTACTTGTCTTTTGCCAGAGTTTATGTTCTTTTTTATTCTCCTCATTGGGGCAAGACTTCCATTTACGGAAAGAAGCTTCTTTGCTCTTTACAGCTTCTCTAACTTTGTTTGTCAGCCATGCAGGCACCCTTCTGGACCTTGTTGAACCCTTCTTTCTTTGCGGTATACACTTCCGCTGGGCCTCTACTACTGTTATTTTAAACAGCCTCCATGCAGCCTGGAGGGATTGGACTCTTTTTACCTTCTCTTTCAATTTCTGTCTAACTAGTCTCCTCATCTGAGGGAAATCTGCCCTTCGAAAGTCAAGGGTTCTTGTGTCAGATTTGCTCTGCACTCTCTCCTGGACATGCATGGCAAAACCAATCGCAGCATGGTCACTGTTCCCCAATGGCTCAGTAACACTTACATCCCTAACTAGGTCCCTAGTACCACTCAATATTATGCAACGGGACGCAGCGAGCACGCTGCTGATCACCGCAGAAACCCGCCCAGCGACCGAGCAGACCCCACCCAGCGTACCGGTAGGCTGACATCACTGCCTATGCTTCATTTGTCCCAGGATCACTTACAGTGCAATCCTAACCTGGAGTTAGGCTGGCACAGATAGGCCAGCAAAGTTTGGCCGGCATAAGGGACACTGTAAAGTATGTTTGGACCACTCTTGGAGTCAGAGAGGCCAGCACACAGATGTGCGCCATCCTCCCTGAGAGTGGTTCAAACACGCTTTACGGTGGCCCTTGTGCTGGCCAAACTTTGCTGGCCTAAGAGTGCCAGCCCAACTCAAGGTAAGGATTGCGCTCTTAGTACAACTTGAGGAACCCAAATCAGAGAACTATCAGTGAAGCTGCCTGAGAGGCTGGAATTTTGATTTTCTTTTTTTTACTTACATGCTCAATCCATACATTTGTGGTGAGTGTTTCATCAGCCTCTTTCTGCAATGACATACAAAGAAGAACAAGAAAAATGAGGTTTGCAAATATAAAGGGCACTTCTGAGTGGGGACATGCAGGGGTGGCACCAGAGATTGACCAATGTTTGTTGGTTTGACAAAGTTATAGCCCACCTTTCTGATGCAAAGGAAAGGCCCCAAGGTGAGGGGCCACGCCCGTCAGAGGGACCATAAGGCCAGGTGAATTCCAAGCTGGACTAGATAGGCCTTGGCCTGATCCAGTGGGGCTGTTCCTATGTTCCTATGAGTACATGTCTGAAGAGGATCGTCTGGTTCTGGTGGCTGTCAAAGAGAAATGCTGTGGAGAATCTTGACCAGCCACCAGTGTGTTTACCTCAGAATTTACCTCAGAATGCCAGGTGCAAGGGAGTGGCCACAGAATGCTGGCAGCCTGTTGTCTTGTGTGCTCCCTGAGGCATCTGGTGGGCCACAGTGAGATACAGGAAGCTGGACTGGATGGGCCTTTGGTCTGATCCAATGGGACTCTTCTTATGTTAACAGCTTTTAAGGGCTCAGCTACTGGGGCCAGTCCAACAGTTAGCAATGCAGGGACACTCTGAATATCAGGGACAAACAACAGGGGAAAGCCTTTCCTTTCCAGAACAAGCTCATAGATAACTCCCAGAATTCACTGCCACAGGATGTAGTGGTGGCTCCCAGCTCCCATGAGAGACTGGACGAGATGAGCCTTTTGGTCAAATGATGCTGAGTTTCGAAGTGGGTTCTCCCTGGAACCCCACGAGGATGGCAAGGGAACGCGGACTCATCTTGTCATCATGATCTCACCAGGGACACAAGATTGGAGAGGGTCAGTGACAGCGCAACGGTGACACTCTCGTCCTTGGAAGCCACAGGCCGAAGGTACTTGTTGTAGCCTTTCTCCTTGAAGAGGTAGTTGATGAGTTTCTCCTCCATGTTCACACCCAGGGCGCCTGGAGGGACGGGGAGAGAGGCTGACTGAGCTGACCTGCTCTGCAAAGAAGATCATCTCTGGAAGTGGGCCAAGGAAATGGCAGGAACGTGATCTATTTAAACAACTTCTGGAGCAAATGAACCAAGACAACAACCCCAATGCAAAGGGTGTGTGTGTCATCTGTCCTGTTGGTCATGTGTCCCTGTGATGACTCTGCCTTGTAAGAAAGGGAACAGTGCCGGTAGCTTGTCCTGCAGGGGCAGGAGAAGCTGCATCTGCTGCTATTCCTTCTTCTACAGAACTATTGAGATAGAAGAGCACCTTGGTCTATCTGTGATCACCCTGACACACTGGTTCTCAAACTTTTTGGGCTGGGACCCACTTTTTCGAATGGCACTCATGCGGGGACAGAAAGGAGGCTTAGGACAAAATATGATGTAGACGCACTGAATTAAAAACAAAGTTTTAAAAAAACGCTCACTTGAAAATCCAAACTGTTTACACTCACAAAAGGAACATAGCAAGAGTAAGGTTTGCAGTTTCCAAGATGGCTGCTCTCACTGCCTTAACACAGAAAGATGACCAGCTTTTGATCGTGTCACAGCAGTTGTTCTAATACTGAAATTAAGACGCTCAAATCTTATTTTCCAACACTGTTACCCCTCTTTCTTTTTAATCTCCAACCTTTCTGGACACAGTGGAGAGCATTTTGCCTTATCCCTCTGCCCCTCCATGTGTTCTGGGGAACTGGGAGTCTGGGGCTCCTATCCTGGAACTGGAGGGGGGGGTCTCCAAGGCATCCCTCCTCCTCTGGCTGGTTTTAGCCTTGGTGGTGGCAGTGATTACTGCACTTTTATTCCAGAATAAGGGAGAACTTGGGCGGGGAAGGTGCTGAATGGAAGGCCCCCTTCCTTCAAAGATTACAACGGTAGATTAAAATTACCCTGCTGGTTTTCACTCTATTTTTGCTACGGTAAAAACATTTCAATAAACACAATCATTGTTAGCACTTTAGAGTCTTCATAACAATTCCCTTGCGTGATCTCCGGAATCCTTACAAGAGCAATATAGTTTAAGCCACTTCATACAGGTAGGAAGTGAGCACCTGAAGCTGAGAGATTAGAGGCTAGTCTAAAATCACATGGGAGCCTGTTTATGTTGAGGCAGGCTTTGAAGCAGAAGCTTCTGGGGCCGCACCTCAGCCATTTAGCCTCTGCATCATAGATAATCAGTTATCTTGAATTGGGTACGAAACTCCCGTTTGGAAGGACAGCTTGCCTTCCTTGGTGCCTGCTCCGATTGTCTGCCATGTGCATGTGTGCGCGCACCCACGCACCTCTATTCAGGGCTTAATTGGAGCTCAGAGCTCCAGAAACCCTTTTCCACCCCAGTGCCTGAGCTCTGCCCCAGAATATGAGGAGAAAAGAATGCTTCTGAGCCAATGCAGAGTGCCCACAGCCCAACGTCCTCACCTACATCTGATGATAAACTTCCAGCTTGATTGTGGCTCCAGCCCCACACCCTCACTGCTAGACGTGGCCTCTAAGTTGCATGCAGGCAACGGTACGCAGACCCCGGCAGCTGCCCAGAGGGTCAGTTGCATCCTTACCTGGGAGGGCAAAGGCCCAGAGCAGAGCGAACCCCAGCGCCATCCTGCCCTCTTGTCTTCTGGGTCAGCTGGGCTGCGTCTGGGTCCAGCTCGACGCGGTATGTGTTTGCCGAAGCCGACGGAAGTGCAAGCTGGCGTTGGGAATGCAAATGGACGGACAGTGGCAGCTGCAGGGCTGGGGAGGGGAAGAGAGAAAATAGCCGCCAGGCCAGGGAACAGAGACAGCAACCCAATCCCTTCCTTCCCCCTCTGAGCCAAGAGGAAAGGGAGCCGTTTTGCCCTGGGTGAAAGGGCTGCCAACATGACGGGAGTGGGGAAAACACAACAAGGCTGATGATAAGTTGGCATGTATTTCACCACGTAAATGTGAAAGGGTAGACAGTGGCATCGGGGTGGGTGGAATGGGGACACTGTCCTTCCACCGGCAGAAACAGATGCCTGTGGGCAAGGTTAGACATAAGAGCATAAGAAGAGCCCTGCTGGATCAGGCCAAAGGCCCATCTAGTCCAGCTTCCTGTATCTCACAGCGGCCCACCAGGTGCCCCAGGGAGGCATGAGACAACAAGATGCTTGCATCCTGTTGCCACTCCCTTGCACCCGGTACCAGTAGCCCACCACCTTTGTAAGGAGGTTGCACAATCCATCATTGCCTATAGCCCATGATGGACCTTTCCTCCAGAAATCCACCCAATCCCCTCTTAAAGGCATCCAGACCTGATGCCATCACCACCTCCTGTGGCAAAGGGTTCCACAGATTAACTACCCACTGGGTAAAAAAGTACTTCCTTTTATCTGTTTTAACTCTCCCAACCCTGACTTCAAACATGCAATGAGCCCTGAAGTTCGTGCCGTTTGTTTTCTGTAAACAAGGTGCACTGGCGGGGATCTGAACTGGGACCTTAGGAGAGGGCGTTAACCCTTCCCCTGGCTGAGGTGTCCATCTAGTTTCTGCCAGATATCACCATCCATGCTGAATGTGCGGGCAGCAAGCTCACAGGGATAGCGTTGGGGGAATAGTCAGCCGTCCTGAGACTTCAGATTCTGGGGGTTATTCCAGGAGAGCACTGGAGGCTTCTGGCCAACTCGCCATTCTCTCTACAGGAATGCAAAGCATTGAAATGGGCTTACAGAGAGCCCAAGAAAGACCCAGATCCCCTTGCTTTCAAAAGGCGATTCTTTGATATGTATTAATCAGATGGCCAGTCCTGCTAAAAAGCAACCTAACAAATACTCCAAAAGCATGCCACTGCTTTCATCTCTAAGAACAGGTCTTTAAGTCTTGCTGAGACTCTCCAGCACCACAACCCCACTGTGAAATTGGACGTGGGGCCCCTCCTTTCAGTGGTGGGATTCAGGGGGTTCGCCCAGGTTCTATAGAACCGGTTGTTAAATGGCCGGGCCCTGCCCACTCGCTTACCTCAGCTGGCTTCGGGTTTTTTTTGGCTCCGGCTATGACGTCGTAGACCCGGTTATTAATTTATTTGAATCCCACCACTGCCTCCTTTGAAATCTTAGATACATTAATTTTGTGTTGCTGCTTTTCCTTTGACTTGGTTTGCTGTTCCAAGGAATTCCTGTTGTGCAACAGTAGCTCCTTCCTCCCTTCCTCCTAAGCTCTCTTGGAAACATTCCCACGAACCCCCAATACACAAAGTTCAGTGCAGGTGTGTCCGGATGGACCAGATTGTAAGCAAACACGTCTTTACTATGCCCAAGCTGATGGTGTAGGTGCCAGGTACCCCAAGGCTCTAACCCTTGGGTCTGAACCAGAGGTAATGATGGAGAGGTCTGATGAAGCTCCCATCTCTTTACATTGACCAAAAATGTATGCCACTATGGTAGGGCCCAGTCTAGACTGTGTTTCTCCCTCTCTTCATCATAACCTATTTACCCCATTTGGGAGAACTTATACATACACATGTGGGACGTGGTGGCACAGTGGGTTAAACTGCTGAGTTGCAAGCTTGCTGACCGGAAGGTTGGCGGTTCGAGACCACGTGCCAGAGTGAGCTCCCGTCGCTTGTCCCAGCTCCTGCCAACCTAGCAGTTCGAAAGCATGTCAAAATGCGAGTAGATAAACAGGTACCACTTCGGTGGGAAGGTAACGGTGTTCCGTGCACCTCGGCGTATAGTCATGCCGGCCACATGACCATGGAAGCTTGTCCTTGGACAAGCACTGGCATTTTGGCTTAGAAACAGAGATGAGCACCGCCCCCTACAGTCGGTCGTGGGGAAACCTTTACCTATACATACATAAGCTGTCCACCTAAGTCAGACGTGGCCAACCTTTCCACTTTAGGGCTCCTGGACCTTTAACAATTGTGTAGCGGAGGAAATTTCAGCAGGTGCAACTTGTTGCCTGTGAGATGAGAAGCTGCACCTGCTGAAATTCCCCCTTCTGCACAATTGTTAAAGATCCGGGAGCCCAAAAATGGAGAGGTTTGGCCACCCACGACCTGAGTTATGCCTAACTCCCCTGGCTGCTCTATGGCTTGGTGATTAAGTGGCCTTCCTGGCTCTGAATCGCTGCTCATGGGGGTGGGAGTGGGGTCACTCTGCTGCCGCCGTGGCAGGCTCTGAGCACAGGCAGCAATTGCTGCCTCAAGCAGCTGCTGCCTCTCTGGAGCGGCTCCGTCCACTGGCAGACAGCCCAACCTGCTTCATCCATCAAGCCCTGACAGCCGCTTCCTGTCCCAGTGGAAATGATCTCTGGGCAACAGGTTATGCGATCACACAGCCGCAGGGGGCCAGCAGCAGCTTTCTAGACAAAGAAGGCAATGCCAGAACAATTGGAACGTCGGGCTCCGTCTGCACCAGTTAAATCTAGGCGCACGGCTTGGGGTTGTTGTTGTTTTTTCTCAATCATAGAATCACAGAATTGGAAGGGATCCACAAGGTCATCTAGTCCAAATCCTCCTAGAGCATCTCCAGCAGGTGTCTGTCGAGCCTCTGCTTGAAGATCCCCAGTGAAAGAGAACCCACCACTTCCCTCGGCAATCTGCCAGATTCACTCTGATAAATAGGTAGATAAAGGGAATCTCTCTTCCCTCTCACACAATGCCAGAACCAAGAGACATCCTCTAAAGCTGAGTGTTAGGACAGTTAAAACAAACAAAAGAAGATATTGCTTTACCCAGCGTGTAATTAGTCTGTGGAACTCCTTGCCACAAGATGTGGTGATGGTGTCTGGCCTGGATGCCTTTAAAAAGGGATTGGACAGATTTATGGAGGAAAACTCCATCACAGGTTACAAGCTATGACGGGTATCTGAGATGAGCTGGTCGATCATCATGAGGGCCAGGTTGGAATTTTTTTCTCTCATTCAAATTGGCCATGGATGGCAGTTTTTTGGCCAACCCCAGACTGGCAAGGGAGGGACGGGTGTTTAGTAGGTTTCATGACTTAGAAAATGGTCACGTGCTTAATAAAATTAACGAACCTCAGTCTGGTGTCTTCCTTGGTGGTGGTGCAAGGGTAATAGGCTACTTTAGAATGCCAGATGTAGGGGAGTGGCAGTGAGATACAAGTATCTGGTTGTCTTGTGTGCTCCCTGAGGCATTTGGTGGGCAACTGTGAGATACAGGTAGCTGGACTAATGGGCCCTTGGGCTGATCCAGCAAGGCTTTTCTCGTGTTCTTATGATCATCAAGAATTTCTTGGAATGTGCAATTGGAATCTCCTCTTTTGCAGTTTGAACCTATTTGATCTAGTTCTACTCTCAGAAGCAGTTCATAAAAAAACAAACAAACCTGTGGCTTCTTCCATGTGGCCCTTCAGGTATTTGAAGGTATGTGGCCCTTCAGCTATCCCCTCTCAGTCTTCTCCAGGCTAAACATACCAAGTTCCCTCAACCTTTCCTCACAGGACTTGTTCTCCAGCCCTCTGATCATTGTTGCCCTTCTCTGAACCTGCTCCAGTTTGGCTGCAACTTTCTTAAAGTGAGGAGCCCAGAATTGGACACAGGACTCCAGGGGAGGTCTCACCAATGTGGAGTAAAGTGGAACCACAACGTGTGACATGGAAGCTGCAGTTGTAATGCAGGCTAAAAATGTGTTCGCCTTCTTTGCAGCCGCATCACACTGCTAACTCACGTTCCTCTTGTGATCCACCCTCAACTCCAAGATCCTCTCATACGCTGCGCTACCAGGTAGCTCCCATCCCATACCAGCATCTTTGCCTTTTTTTGCCTGTGGAGAACCTTGCATTTGTCCCTACTCACCTTATTTATTTCAGCCCAGTAATAAGGTCTGTCAAGGTCTTCCTGAAGTCTTCTATTGTGTTTCTGTCCTCCCAGCTTCATCCGCAAATTTGCTGATACCTCCTTATATCCCTTCAACCGAGGCATTGATGAAGATGTTAAAGAGAACCAGGCTCAAGACAGAGCCCTGGGGCACGCTGCTCAAAACCCTCCTCCAGGTTCATGCAAAATCATTGACAAGCACCCTTTGTGTAGTCATCCAGCCAGTTGCAAATGCACCCAATGTATCATCTCTAGCCTCTAGTTTACCAACTTGCTGATTAAAATGTAATAGGAAACCTTGTCAAATGCTTTACTAAGCTCAGCTTTCCTGAGCTTTATTCAGCTCAGTGTGGTCTGTGACCAGTGATTTCATTCAGAGGGAACGGACCAGAACGGGCGTTCTGGATCCTAACGGGCTCCGTGGCTGGTTCCAGGTTCCTGACAAGTGCCAATCAAAAGTGAGTTCCTGTTCCTAAATCATTTGAATGACACCACTGTCTGTGACCCTTGCACAGCACACAGTGCCACGAGAATGGAATTTGGCTGTCTGTGGAAGAGGCGACCACAGCAATGGGGCTTGGTGTAGCTGGATTACTTGCTTAAGGACCAGGCATTCTTGGGGAGTGCCAGGGGTCAGATTCCCATCATGTCCCTGCTGATATCCACACCACAACTCAGGACAACTGTTTTGCATGCAGAAGGTCTCAGAGTCCATCCTTGGCCTCTCCAGATTGGGCTGGGAAATGCCCCTGCCTGAAATGATCAGTGTAGGTAGTCACTACTTAATGAGATGGAGCAATGATGTGAGTGTGTGGCAGCCTCTTCTGTTCATAGACTGCTTGTTTGAGCCCCGGGGCCTGCTCCTGCTCGCCACTGCTGGCTGCTGGTCTGTGGGAGGGTCGCCAACAGGAGGAAGGAGAAACAGCAGCAATTACTCTCACTCTCCACCTTATAGCACAAGAATTAAAAAAATAAAACACGGGGGCAGCCCCCCGCCTTGGGATCCAGCCCCAGACGGCCAAAAGGCACAGGCAAGTCCTACAGGGTCTTGTTAATTAAGTCCAAATATAATGAACACAAACTAAGCATCCAGTCTCAAAAAGGCCTCAACAGTCAAACAACGTGGTGGATAACAGAGTCGGAATCTCTTCATTTCCTCTCCGGAATCCTCTTCCGTCAGCAGTTTAGTTTCAGGCTCTGATCCGCAGCCAGCAGCAACACCGCACGTCCTTTGTCAGGCCCCTCTTCCACCCCCTTCCCTTGCCCCCAGCCAGCCATTCCGCCGTTCAGGTTGTTGGGTACCAGGACCGGTTACTCTTCAGGCCTGTCTCCTTCCCCTCTTGTTTTCCCAGCTGCCTCTTCTCCAGGGCCCTCCTTGCCTGGACAGAAACAGCAGGACCCGGTCGCACCGTCTGGCTGGACCCTGACCTGCTCCAGCGGCTCAACTTGCACGAATTTGTGTGGCACTAGACAGCTTGCATCACTAAACAGCTTGTCAGCTCCTCCCCTCGAGCAGCTCAGGGCAGTCATAAGGAGGGGCTTGGGTGGACGGGCCGGCTAGCCCTGTGCAGCCTCAGAGCCCATTGTTGGGAGGGAGGTACCACATCCGTCCTCCTCCTCCTCCCCCCTTTGGAATGTCCTTCTGATAGACAAGAGCTACCCCATCTTGAAACGCTGTGACATAAAGTGTCTTGGCGGAAACAGATAGTGTGTGAAAAGTGGGAAAACCATCTGGCCCAGCCTGAAGAAAACACCTGGATCAATGACGCCTTGCCCTTATTTGGGCAACACTGCATAAAGGGGGGGTACTGTTCTGAGTGCCTCCAAATATGGATCACCCTCACTGAGTGGAGTTGGAGAGATTTCTAACAATTCCTCCTGGCTTGCGCTCAAAATAGTGCACGCAGGACAGAGTTCCGATTCATCGAAGGGAATGCGAATTGCGCCCCTGATTTAAGAGGCAGGTTCTCCCATACAATTAAGAAACCCCAAAACTTCATGCACTCGCATGTCACAATGGGGGCTTATTCTGCTACTGCCCAACAGAAGAAAAACATTGGTTAAACTTCTAAAAGGAAAACCTACACAAAATATTTATCACAAAATAAAAATCACTTTAATGTTTGTTAACAACAAAAGTATATTGTACAAATAAATATTGTCTGTCACACAAGATAGTTATCTGACCCTCCGTAGTATGAGGTACTGCAGAAAGCAGAGTTCCACCAATCTGAAAAGCTATTCTGGATCTGGGGAGAGAAAGACGAGCGAGACCCGTTTGGGAACGGAATGAGGTTGGACAGCGACACGGAGCTGCAGCCTGACACTAGGGGGCGTTGCTACCCTTCAGTCCCCGGACAACGGAGGTGGAGGAGAGAGCGAGGCTGCGTCTCGTGGCTGTCCGGCAACTGCAGACAGGCTCCTCAACCAGACAGGGCCCTGGGAGTGTGCCGGGTGGTTGCTGTGCAACTGCAACAGGCTCTCTCCAGCACAATCCGCAGTGGGGAAAACGGACCTGCAGGGCAACTCCAGGGACTGTCACGGACGCCTGGGGCACATTCCCCTCCAAAGACCCACAGCGGCTTGGGCCATGAGAGATTTGGAAACGCTCCACGCACTTTGCCATGCCACATCTTGTCAAGGGAGCTCAGATATTGCCAGGGTCTGGAGCCTCCTGCATGCAGAGCACATGCTCTGCCCCTGCCAGTGTGTTGGTAGCTGCTTTGGTTCAAATATGAGAAAAATGAGATGCTCCGTCTTTTTAGAATCAATAAACGCAGCACAGATTCAGGCCATTTAACCCCTGCTAAGTGGGCAAGAAGCACTTTTTCAAGTGGCGTCCTCTTACATTTAGCAGGGGGAGAGCAATTGTCCCTCTTCACCCCAGCGCAGTGTCTTTCTCGTGGCTGTTGCTGGTGGTGTTCTCCATTCCTTTAGATTGTGAGCCCTTTTGGGACAGGGAGCCATTTAACTTTAATGTTATTATTTGCCTGTAAACCGCTTTGGGAACTTTGTGTTGAAAAGCGGTATATAAATACTAGTGATTGACTAGTGATTGATTTTGTTCCATTTCACAGTCCCTGAAAAACAGCTGAACGTCCCTTATTTTTACCACCTGCAAATCCTAGCAAAATCAAGGAAGGTAGTTTCAGCCCAAATTTTTGTTTTCCCTACAGTCAATTTTTTTAAAAAATTATACATCAAAAGTGAATCAATTGCATTTGTGTTGGCTTCTGCCCACGGCCTTGCTGAAAACCACCACAGGGCTTGGACCTACATTGGGCACTGCCCCTGGGGCAGGAGAACTCAGCACTACCCAAGGACCGTTTGGGACTGAGAGGTCTGTAATCCATCCATCCATCCATCCATCCATCCATCCATCCATCCATCAATCCTTATATACCGCTTTTCAACATAAAGTTCACAAAGTGGTTAACAGGCAAATAGTAATAATACAGTTAAATGGCTCCCTGTCCCAAAAGGCTCACAATTTTTTTTTTTTAAAAAAAGGCAGATCACCAGCAACAGCCACTAGAAGGACTGCGCAGGGGTGAAGAGGGACAATTACTCTCCCCTGGAGTAATAAAGGACACCTCTTATTTGTCTTGAATGAGTGACATACACAGCAGGAAGGGCAGCTGGTTGTGTTGGGGAGGGGAACTTGTGATACCCTGAAGTGGCCCCTGCAACGAAAACCAGCCCTGACGAAGGGGCCCCGATGAGTCCTGGGTGCAACCTCATTGATCCGCACCCTCACAGCCAGGTGGAGCATCAGGACACCACAAAGGTTCTTTGGAGGAAACAGGAAATGGACCTTCCAGGAGCCCCACAGAGGCGCACACTGATGATGACCTAAGAAGCAAGTGAAGGCCCAGGCACTGCCTGAGCCTGCCTGCTGCCAACTGCTTTTTCGAGGAGGGCTTAATCCAGCTTTCCCCATCAATGCTCCACCAACAGGAAGTGGGGGGGGGGGAGAACCCATCAGCCAGCTGTTTCAAACATGGCGATCCTGTCAAGAATAAAAGATGGCAGCCCAACCCGAGGTACTCCCCCCACCCCGCCAAAGGTCTGCATCCTCCCTCTGAGGTAGGCCTGTCTCTGAGACACTTGCTGGAGAGCTGAGCTGCCCCCAAGCTAGCAGGTGTGTGTCTTCAGTTCCAGTATCCAGGCTAGCTCGGAATGGGTCCCTCGCAGCCCTGAGGCCAGGGACCCCGGCTGTCCGCTGCCTTCGGTCCCGTTGGCTCGTGGCCTCCCAGGTGCGGCCCAGTTAGGTCTTCAGGCTCTCCAGAGCTCGGGCAATGAGGCCAGGCATGCTGCGATACAGCGAGTCATTCACGAGGCCGATGAGCCCCGTGAAGGCGGTGCTTCTGTGTCCAACAGTGGCTCTGATTCGTGCCTGGTAGAGGCCCTTGGCGTTCTTGGAGCCCAAGTCCACAAGGACCTGGTGAAGGGGGAAAAGTGAGGTGTGAACGGGGACACCGAGGAAGCAGTGCTACGCCTCGATTACTGCTCTAATGGGCAGTGACGCCAACGCTCTGGTGCCTCCAGTATTTACCATGCCTGCCCCCATAGCTACACTCAGTAGTGTCAGCCTACCGGTACGCTGGGCGTGTCTTCCGGGGGAGCGGCAGCGCGATCGCTGCGTTCTGTTGCGTAACGGCGAAA
>JAJKFI010000150.1:894066-933067 GCA_029204185.1 Lerista edwardsae | reverse complement strand
ACCTCCGGCTATCCTTAGTTTGATGTAATTTGGCCTTCATGTTTCACCAATTCACTAAAGACTCCTAGGCCCTGTCCTGTGGCTGCGTACCGTTCGGCACCAGAGTTGGAGTCACGCTGGCAGCGCCGTGCTCCGCTCCCACATCTGGAAAGGCACCCTGGGGACCCAGTCCTCTCCACAGCTGTCGAACGAAGAGCTGGCCCCGGTCCTGCAGCTCCTCCACCTCCTTGTCGGTGTGCTGTGGGAGAGCAGAGGGAAAGGCAGCTCAGGGGGAGGGGGAGGCCGAGAAGCCCGCTCAAGGCCAAGTGCCACCGTTATACGGCGCTGCCTGGGAATGCCTGGAAAGAGCACAAAGGGGGGCCTTGCAAATGTTTTGTGAAAAGGAGTTCACCAAACTCAGTGACGATTCTCCAAGTAACCCGCATAGAAAGAGTAACAGTGGAGGGAGCTGGCCGTGGCTGGAGTGGGATGCAACTGAAACTGATGAGATCCTTTCCTCATAGGGTGGGTGGGGGCCCAGTCTGATCCAAATTTCCGGCACTGATGCAGCCAGGCCAATGGGGTGTGTGCAGCACCCTCGGGTGGGGGCAGGGCAGTCACGGAGGCCTCCTCAAGGTAAGGGGATGTTTGCTCCTTTACCCTTGGGACTCCACTGCAGCTGCATCAAGGCTGGCAAGTTGGATAGGATTGGGCCCTGAGATCGTTCCTTGGGGCAGGGAATACATTATGGGTCCACGTTGAGCTAGGGATAACATTGGCACTGAAAAGTGCACCCGCATGGTGCAGCATTGGGGAGAAAGTCAACAGGTGAAGTGCGCTTGCCTCCACAGGACTGGAGAATCTCTGCCTGCCACACAGGAGTTGGAAGCTGCAATCAAGGGTGAATCGCACTTGGCTGGGGCCAGACAAGGTTCCCGTTTGGCCTTCTTTTTCTGAGCCAAGAAAGACAGTCCCATAAGACTCTTGGGATGCACAGAATGACCTCATTGCACCATGCAGTCATTGCACCATTGAAGCCAAGCAGGTCCAGCTTTGACCAGAACCTGGAGGGGAGACTGAACTGCAACTCCGCCAAACGAATAAGCATCAGCCATGCTGTTGACGATAATTCGACACAGAGGCATCGAATCAGGGAAATGGTCCCCTTTGGGGCTAAACCAAAGTGTTTCAGCTCAGCAGCTTCTCAGGACTTCCACGGTGCCAGCCGAGGAGTTGGGGTTCCCCTCAGTTATGTCTCCTGGGGCTGAGAGTTGAGAACAGAGCACAGCTGCTCTCCGCTAGGTCAGAGCTTCAGCCCTGAATCTTCTTCCCTTCCCAGGATGCCCTGCTTTTCGGGGGGGGGGTGTATGTTCTCTTCTGCTGCTGCAGTGGTAACCTTTCCTCTCCCCACCGCAGTCCACATACCTGTGAGAAAAGCTGCTCCTCCCCGCCTGTTCCCATTCTTGGACCCTCAGCCATGGCTTTCAGTGCCTGCACCCAGTCACTCAAGCCGGGCCCGGCGCCCCGGAACAAGGATGCAAAGGGTGGAAAGGTAGTGCGGGGGGGCCTGCAAAGAGAGATGATGGGGGAATAAAAGTTATACCTGCCCAACCTGGTGCTGCCCTGCCCACGGGGAAGCCACAGTTTTATTCAGAAGTCTCTAATTCCATATTAGTGTATCTATGCAGAAAAGTTTATCATCCTGTGGAACTAGGGGGACAGAGCCAGCAGAAGCATGCCACCCCCTTTCCCATGTATTGATTATTCTCAGATTAGCTGGATGCAGATGCAGGGGAGTGGCGACAAGATGCAAGTATCTTGTTGTCTTGTGCATCTGGTAGGCCACTGGGAGATCCAGGAAGCTGGACTAGATGGGCCTTTGGCCTGACCCAGCAGGGCTCTTCTTGTGTTGTCAGCACAGGGCTGATGTCACATACAAAAGCTCCCTCCCCCACTTGCCACTTCTATTGCCTCTGCCACACCTACCGGAAGCCTCTTTTCCACCTTTCAAGTAACTGTTGGACTCCAGGCCTTAGACCTTAAGAGCAGGACCAGAACAGCCGGAGTCTCCATACTTGGGTCTCAATATAGCTAAAACCAAACCTTAGCAAAAATATTGGAGCGGGGTGGTGAATTTCAAAAGGTCAGCAGCATTTGCCTCCTGCCTTTGAAGCTCCCACCCCATTATCTGCCCTGTGCCGAGTGACTTGACTTTTCTTTGAAGTATAAGATTTCCTTACTTCAAAAGAACTGGATGATGATCCAAAAGGAACAGGAGCATATAATGCCTCTATGAGGAGGGCCAACTAAAAAGTCAGGACAGAGAAGTGAGGAAGCTTTTAAGTTTGTCAAACCTCTTACAGCCCAGTCCTAACCTGGCAGCCGTCAGTGTGGTTCAGTGGTGGCAGCTGCTGTATCCCGCAGAGGTAGAAAGGCAGCCGGAAGTCTTACTGAAGTAAGGGAGCAAATGTTTCCTTAACCCGTGTCAAGCCTCTTCAGTCTCTATGGGTCTACCTGGAGCCACGCCAGCTCAACTGCTGGTACAGAACCCAGTAGCCCTGTGCAGGGCTTTCACACCTGGGACGGGGGTCAGGATGCGGTAGAGCTTTCCTCCACTGACCCTGCTCCCCTCCTGGGCCTCCTCCCCCCACCTTCTCCTGCCCCCCAAACGCCCCCTCCCTGCCCCCGTCCCCTCTCCCCCTGCATGCCAGCGTTGAAGGTGCTCTGCTTTCGCAGCTGCAAATGGCTCTGGAGGGGGAGGGGCCACTTCAACACAGGCATTCAGGAACCTGAAAAACTTTGCATCTCCCCCCCCCCAAACACCACTGGTTAACAGCAGGTGCTGCTCCACAACTAGTGGCGGCCTGACAGCACAGGCTTTTCCGACAGTGGCACAGGCCTCTGGGCAATCACATGCTTTACGGGACATTTACGACAGTGCATGTGCCCATCCCGCCAGCGGCTTAGGATTGGGCTGCCCATCGTATCATAGGTGCAAGTCCTGCACCAGGTGCACTGGAGAATAGGAAGGGGTAGCCTTACCTCCTGTGGGAAATCGGGGCTTCCCTTTTGTGCATTTTTTTGGCATGTGGCTGCTGCCTCCCTCCTTCTCTGGGAACGACTCCCTCTGTGTCTGCAATCTGTTCTTTGGGGTGACACAAGATGGTATCAGTTTGGGAAGAGGCACCCCAGTCCCTTCCCACGATTGCCATAACCATGGTGAGGGATTGGAGAAATAAGGGAGGTGCAGATTTACCCCATTACCACTGCGTCCTGCGCAGCACAGGCAGTATGTATACAGTATGTATACTGTAGATATAATTCCTGGATGGGAATACAGCCAGCAGGGAGCACTTCAAAGCCATTAGCACCCATGAGAAGCTCAACTGATCAGGAAGAGTGAAAAATGGGATAAGTGCCCCTCGTGCCCAGAAAGATATGGTGCAGAGGGCATTACTCAGCCACCTTCTTTGCACATGTGCAAAGAGGAGGAGGAGGAGGCTTCTGTTAAATTTCTGGCTCACTGTGCTCACTGATGTGTGCGTCTTCCTCTGGGGTTCTCAATAATCTGTAATTTGACAATGGGTGCTTGTTCTACAGGCAGCCTCTGATTTGCTGGTATTGATAGACCTAATTTCTGTTTCTCCCAGGTTTCTTGTGGTGCTGGACTCATGCAACATGCAACATGCGCCTTTCTTTGCGCTCAGTTTGTCTCCACGCTGACTACCTGTGGAATCCTGGTGTGCCCCAGCAGGGAAAAGATGTCGATAGACTTGCAGCATGAACTGAGGGAGGGAACGGGTCAAGAAGGAGAAGTCAATCTGTGTGCGGAAGAACTCCTCAGCTCGGTGCAGGAACTCCAAGAGGGTCTGGGCGTATGAGCGCAGCTCTGGGGGAAACAAGCAAAAGCATCACTGGGGAGGCAATCCTTCCCCACTACTTTCGGCAGCTGTGGCTTCCCAGCAAGGCTTTGGCTTTGTATTTAGACACAGGGTGGGGAGGCAGGGTGACTGATTACGAGCTGTCCAAGGCATTGACTGTGCAGCTTACAAATGTATGCATCCATCAAAATAAAATAAGCACTCTGAGATTATTTTAAAATTAAACTTCCAGATAGGAATAAAAGAACATGCACCGTAATGGCACTATAGTTAATAGTACGTTTCTCCTAGGAATTTGTTTGGTATATGACTATTAAGAAATGCAGCAATAATAATAATATGAATGGCTTCTTCTTTGAATTCTAAGAACAGTTTTCTTAGGCTATTCAAAAAGTGTTGTTCAAAATCAAATATGAAATTAATATCATTATTTGCAGCAAAATGAAACCATTTACAGCTAAAAACCCACTTGTGCATGCCTGTTCTTAACATTCATTAAGAGCGCAATCCTAACCTGGAGTTAGGCTGGCACAGTTAGGCCAGCAAAGTTTGGCTGGTACCAGGGACACCGTAAAGTGCATTTGAACCACTTTCCAAATGCACTTTACATCTGGGGATGAGTAGGGGATGGCACATGACTGTGTTTTGGCCTCTCTGAGAGTGGCCCAAACACACTTTACAATGTCCCTTGTGCCGGCCAAACTTTGCTGGCCTAACTCCAGGTTAGCATTGTGCCCTGATAAATAGAAAAATGTTGTATCATATTGACAGTGCAATCCTAACTTGGTTGTGAGCTGGTGCAGCCATCCCTGTGCCAGCTCTGAGTGTCACATGAAAAGTTGTGAAAATGCCTTTTAAGGCATTCTGAGGCCCAGGGAAGCTGCAGAGGGCTTCCTTGTGTCTCAGAATGCCTTATACCTTATATATGAGCTGTATCTTGTGTCTGGCCATGAGCCAATCTGCAGGTGAACCCAGAATACCATACAATATGTAAAAACAGGAGCTGATGCTGCAGTTCTGTCACAGAGAATCTGTTCTGCACAGAGAAGGTCCCTGATTGCGAGCACAATTAGTTAGGCCAGCGCAGTTAGTGGCCAACACAAGGGACACCGTAAAGTACGGTTGGACCACTCTTGGAGTCAGAGAGGCCAAAACACAGATGTGTGCCATCCTCCCTGACTCCGAGAGTGGTCCAAATGGTGCCAGCCTAACTCCAGGTTAGGATTGCGCTCTCAATCTCTGGCATTGCCAAGGGCTGAAAACAATGCCAGTCCCAAACCCTGGGAAGTTGCTGCAGGCGGTGCTGTGCTCAGTGGAGCATAGGCCTGACTGAACGTCCTGCAACTCTGGGCACTCAGGTGTCAGCAGGAGGCGCACAACAGTCCTTTTGCGGACAAAACCGAAGAGTCAACATTCATCGCCCCAGCTGGGCACTGGCCTTGTAAACGGAGTCCAGGCCTCCAGAAAGGATGCTAACACCACCACATTGTTCAGAGTCAATCCCTTTCTCAAAATGACAACACTCTGGAGAAAAAAACAAATGTTTGCATAGACTTGATTAAGCCAGGAATGCCTCACAGGAGACACAGAACAATCAGCCCCGAGGAGCCAGCCTGGGAAGGACAATGGAACTGCAAGAGATTCCTCAGCAAGACACCAAGAATCCAGATTAACTCACTTTCGAGGTGCAAAACAAGGGGTGAGAGAGAGGCCAAACCGAGATGGGAAAGACAAGTGGCTCCTTGTAAACACCCAGGAGGTGAAGGAAGCAGGACGTGCGGCTCTCAGGGCTGGTGGACAGAGGCTGCAGCACAGTTCTTGGCTTACTCTGAGTCGCTTACTCAGAAGCGACTCTCCGCTGTGCGCAACTGGGCCGACTCCCAGGAACGTGTGCAAGGCTGTAGGAAAGGCACACTCAGCTCACCCATGTGAGACTCTTGACATAGGAGAGGAGATTCGGAGCCAGAAAGGAGCTGGCGAGGAATATGCAGCTCATGTGAGAAGTTTCTAAAATGGGATCTCTTGTATTAGTTCACAGGACCAAACAATGTTGAGAGATTTAATATAACTAAGAATTTCATTTCCATTATGACTTATTCAGAAAAGACACTTTTATAGCATGTTAACTCAGAAGCAAGTTCCATTTTATGTCCACTTCTGGGAGTTACTCCAAGGTAAGTATGCACAGGATTGCAGCCTTATTTGTCCAACTCAGGATATTCCTACTGTATATTTCTGTATTTATCCCACTTTTGTATTCAGAGTTTCCCCTTTTAATACTATGTTCTACATCGGAGCTTCTTGTTTTCCATTTCTTTGTGGATGTCACATTTAATCAATATAATGAATTCTTATACGTTGTAAATTAAAAAGACTGACGTTCCTGACAATTGGCTGCAGGAAAGCAATGCTCAGCCTTCTGGGAAGCCCAGGTCTTGCCTGCCCTTCCATTGTAACTGCGATGACTGGACTGGTGAGGCAATCAGGCTCCCCGGGAAGCCCAGCTTTGCACCTCTCCAGCAAGATCCCTCTCCTTTCGCAACAGGCTGGCTTCCAGTCTCCCCCGGCACTCACCACACTGCTGCCTTTTCACCTTGCACTCCTCTTCCGCCGTGAGGCCACAGGCCACTGAGTTGGCAGCCGGGGAGCACCGCTGGGTGTAGAACGCACACAGGTGGTTGAGCTCCACCAGCTGCCTTTCAGGGGGCATCTGGGCCAAAGCCAGCAGCTCAAAGCAGGTGGGCTCATGGCTGGACGGTGACTCTGTGGGGAGAAGGAGTGGCACATTAGAAGCAGCAAAAGGGTGGGAAAAGCAGCGGCGAGTTGGGTGCTGGACTGGCGCAAGCAGCTGCCAGCGCTTGGTCGGTGCAGGATATGGCCGAGGGCGCACCAGAGACACGCAGGGGGTGTAAAGGGGAAGCGCACGGATGACGGCTATAGCACTGAATCCCAAACTCCATCCCTGGTTGAGGAGGCCCCGATTCAGGCCGCTGCTATGCACGTTCACCTGCGTCTGCAAATCAGCAGGCACAGATCTGAGCAGCCCCATAAGGCTGGCTGGGGTTTACCCAGGTGCAAGAGGAAAACCTCCCCTTGCTCTGTGCGGCTGCTGCCTCCTAGTGGGCTTAGGATACAGCCCTGCTGTGCCGGCCTTGCTACGCCGGCGCTGCTTAGGATTGGGCTGCCCAAAGTTCCTCTTTGTTCAATGGGATGTACTCCCAGGAAAGTGCACATAGGAGCACACAGTGCTGTAATACTCTAAAGGCACAATCCTAACCAACTTGCTGTCACCAGGGTAAGGGCAACGCAGCTCAGAAGACAGGGAACAAACATTCCCCTACCTTAAGGAGGCCTCCGTGACTGCCCCCCCCAACTGCAAGATGCAGCACATGCCCCATTGGGCATGTCACGATGTCAGTGCTGGGAAGTTGGTTAGGATTTGGGCCCAATAGGATTGCCATACTGTGGCTTTTGGATTTTTAGGAACGGACTAATGTGACTACATGCAATTTTAAACATTCCTAGAGCGTTTCCTCTACAGTCACCATCACCCAAGGAACCTATGCCAGTGATGGCGAACCTATGACACGGGTGTCAAAGCTGACACACCACAACGTTTGGGGCGACACACCAGCATTCCCCAATGCCTGACAAAAACTGAGTTTGTTTTACTTATTCTTCATTTTTGTCATTTTTTGATGTTTCTTTATGTAATACATAGCACCACACATGACTGAATTTATTATTTGTTTAAAGATAAATTAATATAAAGGATTGTTTCTCTTTTGTTTGGGAGGGGGGTGATACGCCAGCAGAGCTAAGTTAAGCATTTTCTTAAGTTTTGACACACTGAGCCCAAAAGGTTCACCATCACTGTCCTATGCCATCCTGAAAAAGATTCCCTTCCTCCCCGTTATTCAAGGAGAAGGTTCACCTGGCATGGCAAGAGGGGTGGGATGGTGGGGGTGGCTCACAAAGGTATGCCTAGCACTGGATTTTTCAGCACTTGATGAGCATCTGAATGGGTGAACTCACCAGACATGTCATGTAGCAGGTACGTGGGGGTACGCGCGTACCCGTTCCTAGAATTAGGGCTGGCCCCGCCCATTCACCCGCCCACTCGTCGACTCCATCGGTGCTCCGCTCCGCCCCCTGCAACGTTTGAATTGCCTGCGCGTTTGAGTTGCCTGCACGTTCTCAGAGCTAGGCAGGCAGGCAGTGGAGCGAGGGAGACCGACGGCAGCAGCAGTGTGAGCAGGTAGGCTGCCTGGGACTCCCTCCCGAGGTGGCATGGTGGTTCCTGGGGGGGGGGAAATCGGTAGCCCGCGCAGCGGCCCCGGAGAAGGCCCGGGACTCCCAGGCCTTCTCCTGGGCTGCCACGCGGCCTACCGAGGAGGAGCGGCTGTTCCTGGGGGCGGTTCCTGGGTTCTGGCTATGACCTCACTTCCAGTGGGCGGGCCCCGACACAAGTGCCAATCAAAAGTGAGTACCTGTTGCTAAATCATTTAGATGCCATTATTGGAACTCACACCACCATTTTGCATTTTGTAGGGATATCAGCTCATAGGAAAGTTTTGTTTGTAGCGTCTGGGCCGTACTGGGGCATTCATGACTAAAAACTGTCCCTTGATATTGCAGTTATTCAAACAGGAGCCCTTTTTGCCTTGAGGGACAAAAGAGGCAGGCCAGCTTTTGAAAAGGCCTCCTTTCTGGAAAGTGGCCTGGTTGGGCACTTGCCAGTGGCCTACGGCAGGCAAAAGGACTTGCTGCCCAAACAGCGCTGGCCATCCTCATTGTGCAGGATGTTTCTAAAAAAGTGAGAGGCTTCCCTATTCCGACAATGTGAGTTACTGTTGCAAATGTAATGAGACGATTTGGATGGACAGTCCAGAAAGCAGATGGTATCAGTTATTATCCAGATGCCCGAAGCTCGCAAACTGTATTAATTTGCTTGAAAATTCCAATATATTATTAGCACATTGGAATTTACTGTCATGGAAGCTCCCGAAAATTAACCCAACACAAATTCTTTACGTTGCCATTGCAACTACGCAGGGAGACGTAATTCTTACATGGTGGCAAAGTCCACATTTACAAATGTTTTGGGAAGCAGCAACTGCCAAAGTTATAGAGATTAATACACAGAATTCTACTGGATCCTAAACAGATGATGTCAGGATGCTTCAGTGAATTCAGTATGAAACAAGAGACATAATTTTTCATCTAATATCAGCAGCAAGCTATTTAATTGTCCAATGCTGTGGCGTTCAGAGACACAAGTGCTATCTATTAGAATGTGAAAAAACTTATGTTGGAACAGTCTACATGGTTTGAAATGTGCTTTTATCATTTGATAAACAGGCAACAGAATAAGAGACATTAAAAAGTACTAATCAAATTTTATGAGAATTAGCAAATTTTCAGTTTTAGAGTTAAGGGCCAAATGGGACATGACTTTAATCACACCACTGGCCCTGGCCTGCTTGTTTTTTTTTCTGTAAATAGTGTACATGGGTGCCTCTTCCACCATGCCCCCACCCACCCTCAGAGATCTGGGCAGTACCCTAAAATCCTTCCTCACTAGGCATGCTGCTCGCTCTTCCCCCTGCAGGGGAGCTGAGGGACTGCAAGAGGAGCATGAATAAGTACATAAGAAGAGCCCCGCTGGATCAGGCCAAAGGCCCATCTAGTCCAGCTTCCTGTATCTCACAGGGGCCCACCAGGTGCCTCAGGGAGCACACGAGAATACAAGATGCCTGCATCCTGTGGCCACTCCCTGGCACCTTGCATTCTGATATAGACTACTCCCAATGTAAGGAAGTTGCACCACCTATCATGGCCTGTAGCCCACAATGGACTTTTCCTCCAGAAATCTGTCCAATCCCCTTTTAAAGGAGCCTAGGCCAGATGTCATCACTACCTCCTGTTCCACAGATTAATTACTTGCTGGGTAAAAAAGTATTTCCTTTTATCTGTTCTAACTCTCCCAACACTCAGTTTTAAATCTAGTACTCACTCTCCATCTGTTGGTGTATCCAGTCCGTGAAGGCTGTGATGCGAGTGTACACCCCGGGCTTCCCCCGTTCCCCACAGCCATCACCCCATGAGGTGATTCCATACAGCACATACTGCTCAGTCAGGGGTTCCCAGCAAGTCAGTGGTCCCCCAGAGTCACCCTGGAAAGGAGAAGCACCTGCACGTTGGAAAAGGAAACACAGAAACGAAAGGAAGAACATCCAAATTGCCCTGCCGGATCTACTGCAGGCCTCCCCCCTGCAGGCCTCTCTCTAGCCAAAGTGGTCAGCATGATACTTTGTTTGGGGGATCTCAGCACCGAAACAACAGGCTGTCCAGGCAATGCCACAACTATCCCACTGAGCTGGAAGGTTCCCCATATCAGACAAGCTCCTCCACCTCTACCGGTTCACACGTGACAGCTCCCCAATCTAAACACAGGCCAATGCATGTCTTCCCCATCCACTTTAAAGGCAGGGCTGTTTGCACTTCTCATAAAAACTCAGGGTCTTCTACAGAAACTAATACACAGCAGCAAAATTTAAAACCAGCAAAAGGGAAGTACTTTTCCATATAAGGCATAAAAAACCAGCAGAACTCATTGCCACAGGATGCTGTGATATCTCAAAAGGCTTAAACAGACGAACAAAGACATGAAAAGAGTCTTTTAGTGGTTACCAGCTGCACAACCCAAAACAGACCTATAGCCTGCTTAAGTCAAAAAATTAATACAAAATTGCTTAATAAGGGATTAGATTAACATATTGATGGGTCTAACAATGGCCAGGTCTGTATATATTCTGCACAAAATTCAGTCTTGGTGTTGTTCAGTCATCCGACCATGGCCTGTGGCCATGGGCCACAGCACACAAGGCCTCCCTGTCTTCTACTAGCTTCTGGAGTTCACTATCTAACCATCTCATCCTCTGCCACCCCCTTCTCCTTTTGCCTTCAATCTTGCTCAGCATGAGGGTCTTTTCTAAAGAAGTTGGGGGCGGGGGTTAAAGAGGAAAAAAGCCAGTTTCTAGCCTTCATGTGGTGAAAAGACAGACCACTTGTCATTTAAGGATTTTGTCACAACTATCACAGTATCTCTGACAAGAGACACATTGCAGCAGTCAGTATTTGACAGGACCTGTTAAGCTGCTTACAACAGAAAAATGTATTTTACCATAAATGTATTTTACCATATACATTTGGATGTAGAAATCTGATGGGGGAAAAAAATCCAAGGTTCAGATTTTGTATTAGAAATTTTGTATCAACATCTGACATTTTTAATAGGTGAAATGAATGACATTATCACTAAATACGTATAACTACATATTTTTTCCAACCAAGTTTTTAACATTTTGCAAACATTCATTTCAACTCTGCCTGGCATGTGACTACATTTCAGAAAGTCTAGAAATTCTTCCTTTTTGAAAGCTGCTGTTCTTGGGATGCCGAATTTTAAGCCAAAGTCCTTCATTTCCGTGATGAAACCTGCAAATGTACTGTATAGGCACAGACCATCTCCAAAGGTAATTCCTTGTTATTGTTCCTGGTTTGCTCCCTTCTCCCCACAAACTACAGAGCATTACCTGACAAGAGTCAACGCCCCCAGAAAGGTAGCCAGCACAGAACATGGTATTGGTGAAGAGTTGGCGCCCCAGCACGCTACGACAGATATCCTGGGCCAGCACAGGCACCCGGGCCTCCATAACCACATCGGCTGCTGGCCCATCTGTGGGGCAAGCAAGCAAAATATGTCATGCACTGACCGATATCCACCCAGTCTCCCACCTCTCGCACTGCCCATCTTGGCCTGGCTGCGAAAGAGCCATCCTTGTGCCAGGTGGAAGAATTCACAAAGGAGCTTCACCAGCATCTGACAGAATTAAATCACCAGCCATGCTCTTTCCCCTCCTGGATCTTTTCCCCTCTTCCCTGACTCGCCCTTATAGCCCTTCCTCACTCTCTCATATGTTCTCAGCCCTGTTTCACTTCCATTCCAGTCTCAAACAAGGCTTAAGACTTCTTGGGGAGACAGGAAGACAAACCGGACTTCAGTTTTTAACCAGTGGCATAGCTAAGGCATCTGCTACCTGAGGCAGAGGTTCTTTAGCCCTCCTTCCGCGACAAAATCAAATTTAATTTTTTGTAAATAAAGAAACGGAAAGTTTTCTGGTTAATTGGCCATAACTTTTGATAAAATTCAGATATTCCAATGCAGTTTGTTTCATGGCATTCAGCATTAAATTACCTTTCTGAAGATATATAACATGATGGTATTATTCATACACACCAAAGTTTTCACAATTTTGGCCACTAGTGTCCAGTTCAGCTTGTTGCCCCCCTAAAGCCTGTTGCCCGGTGCAATTGCCACCCCACCCCCCGCTTTGCTATGCTACTGGTTTTGACTTGTCTTCACATGCTTGGGATTTTCTATAATTTGTTTTTAACCAAATGCGGGAGGGGAGAGCATGGAAAATGGCATCATGTGGATCATACTGTGGTCCCAGTCTGGATAAGCCGCATCTCAGAGCTGTTTTCGTTGACTACAAGATGTGAAAGATCCCAAGCATGAAATCAGAAGACATGTTCAATGTCACATCTGGTTTGCTTTTAAAAGAGATGGAAGTGGTTTGAGAGAAGTGTTGCTTATACATGCATTTATTTTGTCTCTGGTCCAACAAGTTCGCATGTTTTTGAAACATTAAGATAGCCTGCAGAACCTGTTCATCCAAAATGAAAATTGTCCCTTATTATCCAATGTGGCTAAACAGAGTGAAGTTATCTAAGAATACCCAATGAATTCACTGCTGAGAAATGATTTGCAACTGAGACTACCCAACCCACAGTCCTAGTCATTCCACTATATTGCAACAAGCAGGGTATCAAGTTATGTGGACAAAGCCTAAATGTGTACAGCTAGTGTGCGAACATGCATTTATACACGTGCGCGCGCGCGCGCGCACACACACACACACACACAGGTTCTGTTCTCACAAATCTCACTCCCAGGCCCTCTCCACACACCATTCAGGTACAGCCCACATTTTTACAGATGTACCAGGTCCATCACAATCTATGCCCCCAAATGATCTTTCTGATCTCTACCTTCATAAAGTGAGCCCCAGCCAATGATATAGCAAAGTGTCCCCATGCCCAGCTCTGCAGGCTGCTCAGGCAGGCACACGGGGGCCACCCAGGCGGAGGCGGCCACAGGGCTACTGAGCTCCAGTAGTGCCACATCGTTGTGGAAGGTCTTAGGGTTGAACTGTGTGACAAAGAAAGAGAAGCCATGAGGAGCATGGTGCGGAATGGCACTACGACTGGTCGTGCAACATGGGATGGTGGAGAGAGGGCAACATCTGCTCACCTTGGGATGGGGAAGGATGCGACTGACAGGCACTGCCTGCTCACCTTCATCTGGTTTTGTTAGGTCATAATCGCCCAGAACCACAGACCAGGCTAACTCATTGCTGCTTCTGCCAGGAGAAAGAGAGAAAGGTATGTGAAAATATACAACCCAGGTTCATTCAACCCCCTGCAGGAAGCCAACAGGGCCTCATCTCTGGTGTACCCGCCAGCTAACGAATAGATTGGTGTGCAAATAGATACTGAATATTTGTCTATCTTCCCAGCTGTTTCTCTTGGGCCTCAAAGGTTTGGGCTTAGGGCACAATCCTAACCTGGGTTAGGCCGGCACAGTTAGGCCAGCAATTTTTGGCCGGCAAAAGGGACACCGTAAAGTATGTTTGGACCACTGTCGGCATCAGAGAGGCTGGCACACAGATGTGTTCCATTCTCCCTGACTCTGAGGGTGGTCCAAATGTACTTTATGGTGGCCCTGGTGCCGGCCAAACTTTGCTGACCTAACTATGCCGGCTTAACTCCAGGTTAGGATTGCGCCCTGATTCACCACCTCCTGCCAGTCAAATCTCCTCACGCACTCTGTCTTTGGGGGGAGGCTCTACTCCAAACCCCCAACTTTCTGGAGGTAGGCAGATTTCCAGAAACAGCAGAGCCTTCTAGGAAAATCCTAGACTCCAATTTAGCGTGACCTTGTGATCTTTTCTACACCACTTTGCTAATGTTGCTGGAAACTAGGACACAATTCTAGATATGCTGATATACAAATAATGCAAGAACCAATTCCTGATGCACCCTTACCCAGTGAAGCAGTGGGCAGCTGTGAGGACCCAGGTATCACCCACCAGCACCCCACTGCACATCAGCTCCCCGTTGAGTCGAACTGATGCTAGCCAAGGCCAAGCTCCATGCCAGGCTTTGCTGCCCCCTACAATCTTCCCTTTCACCATTGTCTCATTGGGGGCCAGCACTGTGCGGTGTCCACACAATCCTGGCAAAGGAAGCAGAGAGAAAAGGTTGGAGGATGAGAAGGCAAGATGGACCAAGACTCAGCATCACAGCCTAAGCAGGTACTAGGAGGATCTCATCTCAGTTCCACTCTGTGGCATAGCTAGTGGGCGCAGGAAGGTGGGCCACACCAGGTGTCACCATCAGAAGAGGGTGGTGGCACCAGTTTTCAACCACTAATTGTGGAAACAATGCTTTTTATGAATAATACCACAGTCATCTATCACTCAATATGTAATTTAGCAATGTGTAATGAAACAGACCGGATTGAACTGCCTGTGTTCTATCAAACGTTATGGCCAAATAACCCGAAAATAAAAACACAACTGTCTTATGTAATAAAATTTCTTTAACTCAAAATGGATCAATGAGATTGACTGTCGAAGAGCCAATGAGCTGTTGTTATGACACAGCATGGAACCAATAAGGTATTAGTACCAGTGACATTCCTATGAGGGAGAATAAATGCTAAGTGTTGCAGGAGCCTGAGCTCTTGTGAAACAAGCCCCTCATCTTCAGCGCCATTGGCAGCTCAGAGCTTTGGTCTTCGAGCCGTGAATGGCTCTGGAGGCACAGGAGAGGGGCCACGTTACCCAGGAGAACATAAGAACATAAGAAGAGCCCCACTGGATCAGGCGAAAGGCCCATCTAGTCCAGCTTCCTGTATCTCACAGTGGCCCACCAGGTGCCTCAGGGAGCCCCATAGACAACAAAATGCTTGCATCCTGTTGCCACTCCCTTGCACCTGGCATTCTGAAGTACCCTACTATTAAAATAAGGAGGTTGCCCAACCCATCATGGCATACAGCCCATGATGGACTTTTTCTCCAGAAATCCATCCAGTCCCCTTTTAAAGGCATCTAGGCCAGATGCCATCACCACCTCCTGTGGCAAGGAGTTCCATAGCTTAATTACCCACTGCGTAAAAAACTATTTCCTTTTATCTGTTTTAACTCTCCCAACACTCAATTTCAGTGGATGTCCCCTGGTTCTGGCATTGTGAGAGAGGGAAAAGAACATCCCGCTACCGACTCTATCCCTCCCGTGCATAATTTTGTATGTCTCATTCATGTCTCCCCTCAGGTGCCTTTTTCCCAGACTGAAGAGCCCCAAACGCTGCAGTCTTTCTTCATGAAGGAGGTGCCCCAGCCCCGAAATCATTTTTGTGGCTCTCTTCTGCACCTTTTCCACTATGTTCTTTTTGAGATGTGGTGACCAGAACTGTACGCAATACTCTAGCTGTGGCCTTACTATCAGTTTGTACAATGGCATGATAATATTGGCTGTTTTATTCTCAAACCCTTTTTTAATTACCCCAAGCACGGAATTGGGAGCTCGGGGAGCCTGCAACAGCGTTCCCCCTCCCCTCGGTAGGAACGACACTGATTAGTATGAGTCAGCTCCCATTTATTATTAATATGGGACTTCCCTCCCATGGCAAATAGTAGCCATAGAAACTCCCAATCCAGATCTGCTGCAGGGACAAAAAATCAAAATGCCAGTTACAGCTTAGCACAGTCATAATCTCAATCCCCCCAACCTCACCCCACAGCTCTATTTAGATTAGAAAAAACATGCGTGCAACACCAACCAAACTACATGTTTAAACATAACATGTCGCTTGACCATAAAAAAGGAAATCCTTAGGAAGCTCTGATTGCTAGAGGGGAGTTGTATCCATGAAGCCATTTCAAACTGTTTTAAATGCACACTATAGGACAAAAAAATGCATACTACATTCTTCATAGCAGAACAACACAACTTTAGCAACTGTTCTGATAGAGGGAAATTTAGCAGTTCAGGTTTTTCCCATCACTTCATCCTAGGGATGCAAGTCAGTCAATCAACGAAACTCCTTGCCACAGGAGGTGGTGATGGCATCTGGTCTTGATGCCTTCAAGAGGGGATTGGACAGATTTCTGGAGGAAAGGTCCATCGTGGGCTATAGGCAATGATGGATTGTGCAACCTCCTTACAAAGGTGGTGGGCTACTGGTACCAGGTGCAAGGGAGTGGCAACAGGATGCAAGCATCTTGTTGTCTCATGCCTCCCTGGGGCGCCTGGTGGGCCGCTGTGAGATACAGGAAGCTGGACTAGATGGGCCTTTGGCCTGATCCAGCAGGGCTCTTCTTATGTTCTTATGTTCTTATGAAAGCTTTGGCTGATTAATTGACATGAACATAATTTAATTGACTGGGCTGTGAGTCAGTGACACCCGTTTACATTTTGAGGTTAGGGAATGAAATCAGAAAACATTAAGGATGACCTTATGCTGTAATGGTGTGTTGTGGCATTTTGTTCATTAAATGTTATCTAATACTTCTGTCAATATTTAAAGAAGGCATTTATAGGAAGTCTTTAGTAATGTGCAAATGCATTTAAATTTGCCATTAATGCATGCAAATGCATTTAACCCCTGCTAACTGGGCAAGAGGCACTTTTTCTAGTGGTGTTTATCTTATATTTAGCAGGGGAGAGTAACTGTCCCTCTTCACCCCTGCACAGTCTTTCTAGTGGCTGTAGCTGGTGGTCTGCCTTTTTCTTAAGATTGTGAGCCCTTTGGGATAGGGAGCCATTTAACTTTATTGTTATTACTATTTACCTGTAAACTGCTTTGTGAACTTCGTGTTGAAAAGTGGTATATAAGTACCTGTTGATTGATTGATTGAAATTTAATTGATTCATCAGTTTAAAAGCAGCTGATAAATCAATCAACTAACCTACTTTCATTGTTTTCCACAGCTCTACATCACCTAAAAATAATCCACCAGTTGGATTTCTGATTCAAGTCAAGGGGCATGCCAAAAACAAAAACACCCAGCCGGCAACCCTCTTTCAGGCTTTTTAAATAAGAAACCTGCTATTAGATTTCGGTTGTCACCAGAATCCCAAACCAGAGGCCTGCTCTCCGGGCCTGAAATACAGGTGCAGCTTCGGCTCTCCTCAAAGCGCTGCTGGCCTGAATGCAAGAGGTTTGGCAGAAGTCCGGAGTGTGGCTGCTTTGGGGGAGGGGGTCCTCCCCACGCTCATGTAACTGCCAAACTTAATCCCAATTAACAAGGCGAGTGAGAGCCTGTGTTTTGTCCCTGGGGAGCTGCGCTCGGCCCAGTGGCCCTGTCAGCGCCCGACGCTGACCTCTCCCCTTGCGGGAAACAGCAGGAAGCAAATGCGGAAGCACGGGGCTTGACCAGGCCCCTCAGGAGCCCTGCAGCGCTGGGGCTGTCCAAGGGGATGGAGCCACAGGGATGCACGCAAAGCAGCATCCGGGCGGGAGGGGGTTAGGCTGGCCAGGGCCTCTGCAGGTTACTTCCCAGCTGCCTTCTGCTTGGCAGGGCTCCACTCTGCTTCTGGAAAGGGCTGTCTCCTAGGATCACCCCTGTAGCTGCATTCTCACCTGGGACAGCCTGGTCTGCAACTGTGTTCAAATAGTCCATGTCCCTTTCCAGCCCTGCAGGATGACAAAGGAGATGATAAGGTGGAACAGCCGTCACAGGGACTCTCCCAGCAAACAGGTTAGCTCAGGGACAGCGCAAGACACATGCAGGCAGAAATCCAAATGGTGCTCCATATACCGGCAGTATAGGACGTGGTGGCGCAGCGAGTTAATCCGCTGATGCTGGGCTTTCGACCGCAAGGTTGGGAGTTCGAGACTGCGTGACGGAGTAAGCTCCCGTTGCTTGTCCCAGCTCCTGCCAACCTAGCAGTTCGAAAGCACCTAAAATGCAAGTAGATAAATAGGGACCACTTCGGTGGGAAGGTAACGGCGTTCCGTGCGCTACGGCGTAGAGTCATGCCAGCCACATGATCGGACAAAAACGCCGGCTCTACAGGCTTAGAAACGGAAATGAGCACCGCCCCCTACAGTCAGTCACGACTAGACCATTCGGTCGTGGGGAAACCTTTACCTTTACCTTTATACCAGCAGTAAATTATAATCATAATTGAAATCCCTGATCATTGACTGGCCAGAAATGGCACCCAAAACTTCTGCCTCCCTCTTGCAGGGCCAGCTGTGATCTGGGAAGGGTCTAGGGGTCAAGTTCCTTGTATCCCTCCTCAGAGAACCCCACGAACATTTTGCAGAGTATGGGGCGATCTTCTACACCCCAGATAACAGCAAAACTCTAAAGGGATATCTCTTGTCCTCCACTGGCCTCAGTCTGGCCTGGACCACAGAAGCATCCTCCTCTGAGTCCAGGCAACAGCCACTCCCTGGCCCTGATGCCCGCCCATGTGCTACTCACGGCATTCCTGCAGGCGGAGTTGACAGTGCTCAGTCATGAGGTGAATGCAGCCATTGGTGCTCAGCTCCCGGCCCAAGCAAAGGCGCTGATAGGAGGCACACACTCTGCTGAGGGCCCAGTTCCTGGCGGATTGTCCTTCGGTTGCCTGGGCTTGCATAACAGCTTCGCAGCTAGGTAGGGAGCCAGGCGGCAACTCTGAGGCTGGGAGAGAAGGTGCAGGGAGAAGACTTAGACAGGGCAAGGCAGGACCAGCCGGAGGGTCTTTGTTGCTCCAGGCAAATTCAAACTCCCTCTGACCCAGGCATCTTCCCATGACAGCTGGTTAAATTAACAACAGATAACCAAGACACAATCTTCATCTGTAAGGACAGACGCTTCTTCCCCAGGTAGCTTATGGAAATGGGGGGAGGGGCTCTCAATCATGTCCCCTGGAGCACAGTTCACCTAGCTGAGGAGCTCTGAACTGCCTTGGCAGGCTTCTCTCAAAAGTGCCTTTACACAACTGAGGCAATTCTGTGACCTGGGAAGTTTTCTCTACTAATCCCCTTCAATCCCCCCAACCCCAGTACCTCTCAGCCACTCTGGGAGAGGTCTCTCTGAGGCACGTCAAGGGTCAGGCCAGTCACAGGAACAGAACTTCTGAGAAGCTACCATATTCTGTGGTGCAGTTCAGGTGTCATAACAAACCAGAGCTGCTGGGATGGGAACACACTGCAGCAGGCTCATGACTGCTTGTGCACAAAATGACAAACCATGGTTTGCCATTTGAACTGGACCTGTGTGTGCATGTGGCTCTATCTTGGATTGCCTTCACGCTGTGGGAGAAGAGCTACACAATGATTAATGGCACAAGGTACCTGTCCTTCGATGCACATGACAAAACACAAACTGATATTAGGAACTTACAGGCGCACTTCCCAGTCCAATTGCCACAGTCCCCGAAGAGACAGGGCACACACTCCTCACATTCCTGGAGCCTTCGGGCACGCTCTGACAGTGCTTCCTCTAGGGACAGCAGGGCATTCTTCATGGCAGATTCCAGCACCAGGGTGCCACGGCTGGATAATGCTGCAGGTATAGTCAGGACGCTAAGGTTAGAAAGGAGGACGGAATGTGCAGGGGAACATTTGATGGGTGGAAGAGGATACTTTGCTCTTCTCTGCCTGCCATTCCTCTGCTGCAATTCCTTTCTGTTAAAACTGAAAGAAGTCTGGCTATAAGGAACAAAATCCTGGAAGAGGGCATTTGCAGGGAAGAATCAACAGGTGTCACAACAGTTAAGCATGCCCACTCCAACTCACTACTTTTGCCCTGCAAAGATGTTCTGTACTGATGTCCAATATGCCCTGAAGCATTTCATAGGGCACAAACATAAGCTGCGTTGGAACAGCACAAGCCGGCAGACCTGTGCCGTATCCAATGCAGTTTGGGCGCAGCCTGGAGCCTCCATGGGATAGGCGCCAGTTGCGCCTATTGGCTACTCAGATCGGGGCCACGCGGGTGGGGGACAGGGGTTTGAATGCAGCCTAATGGCCGCATCCATACTCCAGCCCCCTCCCCAGGCTGGTTCGCCTCCAGGACAGTCCTCTGCCCAGCCTGTTCCTCCTACCCTCCCCCCACCCAGAACCGCCCCAGCTGAACTCGGCTGGCGCACGAGAAGCGCACCAGCAGCTTCTGCCGGTGCCGTGTGGTCGATGCTGCTGCCTGCTTTGGCCTCAGAGCAGGAGCCCTGGCGCGAAAGTGAATCCCACCACTGCCACCAGTGCAGGTTCGGGACAGTCAGAATGCAGTACTCCTTCACACAATGCTCCATCAGCTTATTATGGAATTCATTGCCAAAAGGAATGGTGATTTCAACCAGGTTTGATGGCTTTTTAAAAAAGAAGAAACGAAGGAGGGAGAGGCCATTGGCCATGATAGCTCAATCAAGTGTCCAAAAACGAAGTTGCTGACCTCTTAACTAGAGTATGCAACTTGTCCCTTCAAACAGCCACAGTGCCAGAGGATTGGAGGATAGCCAATGTCACGCCAATCTTTAAAAAAGGGAGAAGGGGGGACCCTGGAAACTACACGCCGGTCAGCCTAACGTCTGTTCCGGGTAAGATGGTGGAAAGCCTCATCAAAGATAAACTCCTAAAACACGTAGAGGAACAAGTACTGCTGAAGGAAAGTCAGCATGGCTTCTGTAAGGGTAAGTCTTGCCTCACGAACCTTTTGGAATTCTTTGAAAAGGTGAACAGGCATGTGGATGTGGGTGAACCTGTGGATATCATATACCTGGATTTTCAGAAGGCGTTTAACACAGTCCCCCACCAAAGGCTACTGAAGAAACTTCACAGTCAGGGAATAAGAGGAATAAGAATCCTCTTATGGATTCAGAATTGGCTGAGGGCCAGGAAACAGAGAGTGGGGGTCAATGGGCAATTTTCACAATGGAGAGAGGTGAAAAGGGGAGTGCCCCAGGGATCTGTCATGGGGCCCGTGCTTTTCAACTTGTTCATAAATGACCTGGAGACAGGAATAAGCAGCGAGGTGGCCAAGTTTGCGGATGACACAAAACTTTTCCGGGTGGTTTGACCCGGAAAAGACCAGAGGGGATTGTAAAGAGCTCCAGAAGGATCTCTCCAAGTTGGGGGAATGGGCAGCCAAATGGCAGATGCGTTTCAACACAGAAAAATGTAAAGTGATGCACACTGGGGCAAAAAACCAAAACTTCACCTATAGGCTTATGGGTTCTGAGCTGTCTGTGACAGCTCAAGAGAGAGATCTTGGGGTGCTGGTAGACAATTCAATGAAGGTGTCGACCCAGTGTGCGTCAGCAATTAAGAAGGCCAATTCCATGCTTGGGGTAATTAAAAAAGGGGTTGAGAATAAAACAGCCAATATTATCATGCCATTGTACAAATCAATGGTAAGGCCACACCTGGAATATTGTGTACAGTTCTGGTCGCTGCACCTCAAAAAGAACATAGTGGAGCTGGAAAAGGTGCAGAAGAGAGTGACGAAAATGATTACGGGGCTGGGGCACCTCCCTTATGAAGAAAGACTGCAGCGTTTGGGGCTCTTCAGCCTAGAAAAAAGGTGCCTGAGGGGGGACATGATTCAGACATACAAAATTATGCACGGAAGGGATAGAGTTGATAGAGGGATGTTCTTTTCCCTCTCTCAAAACACCAGAACCAGGGGGCATCCACTAAAACTGAGGTTTGGGAGAGTTAAAACAGATAAAAGGAAGTACTTTTTTACCCAGCGGGTAGTTAATCTGTGGAACTCTTTGCCACAGGAGGTGGTGATGGCATCTGGTCTAGATGCTTTTAAGAGGGGATTGGATGGATTTCTGGAAGAAAAATCCATCGTGGGCTATAGGCAATGATGGGCTGTAGCCTCCTTACACTAGTAGTAGGCTACTTCAGAGTACTGGGTGCAAGGGAGTGGCAACAGAATGCAAGAATCCTGTTGTCTCGTGCCTCCCTGGGGCACCTGGTGGGGCCGCTGTGAGATACAGGAAGCTGGACTAGATGGGCCTTTGGCCTGATCCAGCAGGGCTCTTCTTATGTTCTTAAAATCAGAGGCAGTTTACCTCAAAATACCAGAAGTGGGTGACAGAGAGCAGGGAAGAGCTGCCTGATTACATGAGCCACCCAGATTTATATGGCTGGTTATCCTGGGAAGAAGGATGCTGGACACTCCAGCAGCGCTCAACAGATGTTTTTCAATCACCTTACAGATTGATGTCAAGGAAAAAATGATGGAAATCTCATGGGCAAACAGCTTTATTATTTGGGATCTGTGGCATCTTGCCTCTGTCCAATGAAATCAGCTGGGGCACTTACGTACTCCCATCTTCCGACAGGCTAATTTGCATGTTGCAACTAGCACAGGCTTCTGCTGTCTGCATTAAGTTGTAATACATAAAAATTAAATTTGCATATTCCTGGGGAGAGGCATGAGCTCTATCTCCGTTTGTGTAGGTTGACCAGAAACTAGTACTGGGGGGGAGGGCAGCACCGGGGGGCACCTTTGAACAATTGGCTCAAACTTTGTAACTAGGAAGCATCTGTGCTTATTTCTGTTCTGATTTTCAACTCAATAATAGAAAAAAACACTAGCCCTGTGGAGCGCTATTCAGAAAATAACAGTTACACCCATTTTGGACAGGAGACGTATACACAGCTGTTGAGTCACTGTTGCCAGGCAGGCACCCTCAGTGTCCTACTGGACAGGGAAGTCAAGGCACATGGAAGGGGTGGGAATTCCCTGGCAACAGGACATTGGGCTACCGTGGATACCAAGCTATGAAACAAGAAGTCCAGGATTCAAATCCATTCCAGGCAGGTTCCTCTGCCAGGAACTTGCTAGATGGCCTTGGGCAAGTCACCAGCCTCTGGTCCTCAGCCTGTCCACCCACCTCCTCTTCGAAACGTGGGGGAAAATAATACTGGCCGACTTCATATGGTCTTGTGCACATCATGCACAGTTATGCAGATCCCGCATGCAAAATGCTTGCAACGCTCTGCAGTGCTCTATTAATGCTTGCTAATCCTAAGCAAGAAGCTCACTTTCGACGGCGCAGCTGTCCTAACCACTGCCCCATGCTGCCTCCCGAAGCAGAATGGGCTAATAATACATTTTTCCGGTGTCTAAAAGTCAAGATCAGGCGCTGCTAAATGAAGACGCTGGCCCTGCCCAAGTCCCGGGTCGTTCCTCTACTCCGCCCCTGCTCCCGGTCCTGCGCTGGCCCTGCTGTCACCCAGGCGGGGCTACGATGCGCCTGGCAGCCGCTGGGGGCCCTTACCTTGCAAGACGCTGGGTGGCATCGGGTATTGCTCCTTGCCCAGGGGGGCGACCGCGGCCGGCTCCACAAGGCAGGAGACCAGCAGCAGCAGCAGCACGGAATTCATGTCCCAGTTGACGGGGGGCCTGAGGGCGCAGAAGGGAGAGCTGGTCTCCCGGGCGGCGGGTCCTCTGCCAGTGATCAGTGGCTGCCTTGGAATATATACCGTGCCGGGCGGGGGGGACGGGACGAGGACAACATTTCCCATGCTTGTGCGGCTGCGGGGGGAGGCAAAAGGAGGAGGAGGACACGAACCGCTGAGCGCATTCAGGCCAGCAGCGATGCCAGCCGCTGGGCCGGGGCGTCGAGGGAGGGAGGCGTGTGCTGCAGAGGAGCCGGCGGCGGGCTTCGGGGGGGGGGGGCGGACACTGCGCAGCGGCGGGCCCCCGCTTGGCCGCGTTGCGAGGGGCAGTCGGCCGGCTTCCCTCCGTGAATGGGCCCATTGTTCGCGGCACCATCAAAGGGCCCCTCATGATCAGAGGCGACCCGCCTCGCTTGATCATGTTCGGCCTTTTATCCTCGCCAAGGCAATATTGTCAGTTCGGATCGCTTTGGCTTCAAAGCGGGGCGAGGGGCCGGAGGGGCTCTCCCTCCGCGGCCGGCGGCGCACCCGGGCGGCCCCCGAGGGAGGTCAAGGAAGAGGCCCGGCGTCGGCCAAGGCTCCTCCTGCCTTCACACGACGTTCCGTGACTGGGCGGCGGGCCCTAGACTCGAGCCAAGGAGACGGCACCGAATCCGACGCGCGACCCTGAGCCAGGCCGCCAGCGGCTCCGGCTTCCCAGAATCCTCCGGGGCCCCAGTCCTGTCAAGGCGCGACTGGGCGCCGGAGGATTCTGGGAAGCCGGAGCCGCTGGCGGCCTGGCTCAGGGTCACGTGGTGGAGCAACAGCGCGCGCACGGGGGGCTCCTCACAGGCCCGGCCTCCCGCGCTCTCCACCTACTCGCGAGGGAGGGGCGCCTCAGGTCACGCGCTGCTCTCCTCACGATTGGGGGTGGGGTGGCGGTCGACAGGCATCGCCTGAACCGGCCCCAGTCGTGAGCCCCCCCCCCCCAACTGTGGGATTTGGGAGAGAGGAGGAGGAGCCTGTAGTCCGGGTGGCCGTTGCACTGTGCCTGAATGCGACGCACACGTGCTTGCCACGTGTCTGCGCTAAGCCTCGTGAGAGCAGCGCGCGCAACGATGTCACAGCGCCCGCATCTCTCTCCCCCCCCCCCGTTGGCAGCTGCTGCTGCCCTGGGCGGGGCCAGGCTGAGCCTGGTTATGTCACTGTCACGTTGCCCCTGTAGGGTTTCCGTAGGCAGAGGCTACGTGTGCCCTGCAGTAACTGGTTAGGTCGCCCCGTATCTGCCCCATGCGTCAGGACTCAGTGACGTCAATGGACTGGTTCCAAGTGACTCCATTCTCAGAGCCACCAGCTGAGCCTGGACCTCACTGGGCGCATGTTGGGTTCCTCAGGGAGGGAGCAAAGGACTCCTGGTAGAGTTTACGTAACTTGTGCAAATCCAAGGTGCTGGTGCCGACTGCCGAGATACCCTCTGAGGCCACAGTGTCTTGCAGAGCACTCTGGGCGCTTCTCAGCCAACAAGCACGATGATGTGGCTCTCTTCTGCCCAAGACGCTTGGACTCCCCAATTCAGTGTCACACAGCAAGCCTGTGAGGCAAGTTAGGCTAAAAGATGGTGACTCACCTAAGGTCAACCAGTGAGGCTTATGGCTAAGCAGGAAATTTGCAGTCTTCCTGAGCCTGCTCCAGTGTGTGAGCTCTGGCTTGAAATCTAATCAGGCTTTCAGTTCTGAACAAACGTCCAGGGTGATTCTGTGGTGCCTGGAAAGGACACTGTCTGCACACTTCTTTCACCTGCCCGGAGCTCTCAGGAAGGCTGGAACAATATAGAGGGCATTCAAAATCTGTGGCTGGAAATAGGTACGTATGTTGTACTATGACCTCAGTAGCAAACTAGCTGCCAAGCTCCCAGGAAAACACCAGTGGACTTGGCAAGCAGTACGATCCTCAGCTGGGTTTTCGCTAGTTTTTCTTTCCCTTGTCTGCGTTCCATAAGAACATAAGAAGAGCCCTACTGGATCAGGCCAAAGTCCCATCTAGTCCAGCTTCCTGTATCTCACAGCGGCCCACCAGGTGCCCCAGGGAGGCACGAGACAACAAGACGCTTGCATCCCGTTGCCATTCCCTTGCACCCAGTACTCTGAAGTAGCCTACTACTAATGTAAGGAGGCTACAACCCATCATTGCTTATAGCCCACAATGGACTTTTCTTCCAGAAATCTGTCCAATCCCCTCTTAAAGGCATCAAGACCAGATGCCATCACCACCTCCTGTGGCAAAGAATTCCACAGATTAACTACCCGCTGGGTAAAAAAGTACTTCCTTTTATCTGTTTTAACTCTCCCCACCCTCAGTTTTAGTGGATGCCCCCTGGTTCTGGTGTTTTGAGAGAGGGAAAAGAACATCCCTTTATCAACTCTATCCCTTCCATGCATAATTCTGTATGTCTCAAATAATGTCTCAAATAATTTTGTATCTTCCAAGTAATGGGAGGCTGTGTTGCCTCCCAAATGGGTATAGGATTCGGCCTTATGGCCAAATCCTGGACCTGCCCACTTCCCACCCCCCTCCCCCTGCCAATCCCGTGTCCCACCAACCCCCCTGCCCAGTGGTGTCATTCAAATAATTTAGGAGCAGGTACTCACTTTTGATTGGCACTTGTTGGGATCCGCCCACCGGAAGTGACATCATAGCCGGAAGTGATGTCATCGCAGGAAGTGAGGTTTTGACAAGGAAGTCCTGCCGGTCGGCCCGGCGCTGGATCAGACACCCAAGTGGTTGCCCGTTCCACTGCCGGGCCGGGCCGGGAAGGAGCTTGCCGGTCGGCCCGGCGCTAGATCGGGCGCCCACGTGCTCGCGCGACCACGTGGTCGCCCGTTCCAGCGCCAGGCCGGGCTGGGAACGAGCTTGCCGGAGGGCCCGGCGCTAGATCGGGCGCCCACGTGGTCACTTGGCCCAGCGGACGCCCGATGGAGCGCCGGCCCGGGAAGGAGTTTGCTGGCCGGCCCGGCGCTGGATCGGGCGTCCACTGGGCCGAGCGACCACGTGGGCGCCTGATGGAGTGCCGGCCCGGCCCGGGAAGGAGCTCACCGGTCGGCCCAGCGTGTGATCGGGCGACCACGTGGTTGCTCGGCCCGGCGGACGCCTGATCCAGCACCGGGCCGGGAAGGAGTTTGCCGGCCGGCCCGGCGCTCCATCGGGCGCCCACGTGGTCGCTCGGCCCAGCGGACGCCCGATGGAGTGCCGGCCCGGGAAGGAGTTTGCCGGCCGGCCCGGCACTGGATCGGGCATTCACTGCACTTCTGGGCCAGCTTCCAGTGGGCGGGGCCAGCTCAGCCAGAAACAGGTACGCGCGTACCGACGCGTACCGGGTGATTGACAACACTGCCCCTGCCAATCCCGTGTCCAGATGGACACAGGCTCCCTTGCGCCAGCCAGCTTTGACCGACACAACGGAGGTGCGGTGTGGGCACAACGGGACCGGCGCTGCCTGAGGGCCGATGCAGGGGTGCTGTGAGTCCCTATGGGACCATCTTTTAGCAACATGAGAGTCTGGTGCACTCCTTTATTTTAGGGTGCAATCCTGACCAACTTTCCAGCAGCGACATAGCTGTGCCAATGGGGTATGTGCTACATCCTGCAGTTGAGGGGGGGGGGTTTACTCATGGAGGCCTCCTCAAGATAAGGGAATGTTTGTTCTCTTAACTCAGAGGTGCATTGCTCTTATCCTGGTGCTGGAAAGTTGGTTAGGATTGTGACCTTAAACTGCTATCAGTTGCTCCCTCCCCTTATAAAGACTGAATCCTATCCAACTTTCCAGCTCTGGTGTAGCTGTACTAAGGGGGTGTGCATTGCATCCTGTGGTAGGGGGGCACTCATGGAAGTCTCCTCCAGGTAAAGGAACATTTGTTCCCTTTCCACAGGGCTGCATTGCAGTTGTATCGGCATTGACAAGTTGGATAGGATTGGGCCCTTAATGTTATTAATGTTTATCTAGCTTGCTGTCTCACAGCCGTCTTGTAGGTAGGGTACATGTTACGCCCACCTTACTTACAGATAGGGCAACTAAGACCAAGAGAAGGTGATTTGTACAAGAACACAAGTTTCATGGTTCCAAGGGCATCTTTCCAGGACTCTGGTTTTCAAATACTCTGGTATATAGTGATATTTAGGCCTCCACTTATGCACAAAAAGTTCTGTTTGAATCTCTCTACAGGTAATTGTCAGCAGTTGACATGACACACCATAAGTATGGTGCTTGGTTCTAGAAGTGTATTGAATAATGTGTGCTGTGGAGAAAGTGCATAGAGCAAAGGTTTCCTTCTCACTCAAAATACTAGATTTTAGTAAGCCAATGAAACTTATGGCAGTAGACGAAGAGCAGACAAAAGATAGGACTACATAATCTATCTGGCATTTGCTGCCACTAGCTAAGATAGATTTTAAGCAGGGTGAGACAGATTCATGGAGTTGGACCCTCCATGCTCAGGGGCAGTGCACCTCTGAATACCAGTTGCTGCAGGGGGCAACAGCATCCACAGAGGGCTCTTCCTTCATGCCCTGCTTGTGGGGGTGCCTTGGAGGCCTCTCACTGGCAACTGTGGGAAGCAGAATGCTGGACTCAATAGATTAGGTGTGGTCCTGCACGGTAGAAGTGACCCTGAAAGTAGCTTTTGCCCTCAATGGGACACAATTCCAGAATTCAAGGGGTGGGGGCTGCCATGCCTTAAAGCTGAGGGGCATGCCAGAAAAAGCATATATTGCTGCCTTCCTGGGTTAATATCACTTCAAAGTGCAGACAGAGTTGTCAGTTATTGAAATACAGAAATTGGAATCTGGGTAGGCAGGGACCAGAGTGGATCTGAGAGCTGGTCCAGGCATAGAGCCCAGGATAAAAGCTGCTTAGTCACCCACTGTGTCCAGATTAATTAAAAATGCTGGAAGGGGAAAAAATAACAGCCTCGCCTTTGGCTTTTCAGGTAACCCCCCAACATGCATCCAGGACATGGTAACACAAAATGTGGGCAGAAGATCCCATGATTGACCACTCAGGCAAGGAAATCTTCTGCACGTGGAACACCAAGCCAGAGGGAAGATGGGTTAAAGCCCTCCCTGACACACTGAAAACCCTGCAGTTTTCTACTGCAGGGTGCCTTTTCTTTTGAGTTTGGAGAGCATTTAGGGTGCAGTCCTATGCACATTCATCTGGGAGTAAGCCTCATGGAACACAATGGAACTTACTTCTGAGTAGATATGCATAGGCTTGGACTGTAAGTCATGTAATTGCCCACTTTTGTTCTGAAATTGTGCATTCTTGAAAAGGCTGTACAATATAGTTGTTTAGTATTGGTCCTTAGATGACTTTACAAAACTATGGATGATTATTGGTCTTTGGACTATAGACGGTTAAAGCGACCCTCCATGTTCAGAAGCAGTATACCTTTGGTGGGAGCCAGGGTGGCACAGTAGGGAGGGCTTTGGACGGACTAGGATAACCCAGATTCAAATCCTGGCTCAGCCATGAAACTTTCTGGGCTTTTTTGGGCCAGTCACTCTCAGTCCAGAGCCATACCTGTAGGTGGATCACAGCACCAGAGGCGTTTCTATAGGGAGGGCAAAGCTCTAAGTTTTGCAAGAAGCCTTACCTTGCTGTGGAAATCACTCCTCTCCTGCACCGTTTTAGCCAATCCTCACAGGGAAAAGCAACATCTTGGTGTTGCTTACCGGCTACAGCAGCAAGGGAGAGGAGGAATGTACATGACAGGGTAAGGCTTCTTGCAAAACTTAGAGCTTTGCCCTCCCTGTAGAAACGCCACTGCACAGCACTAAGTTTTGCAGGCAGCCGCTCCCCCACCCCTTTGGAGTCATTTGTAGCCCAAGTTGCTCTAGCTGCTGGGAATGGCTCAAAAGAGGAGGGGGAGCCGTTGCTTGCAAAACTTTGGGCTGTGATCTCCCTCTAGTCTCAGTCTAACCTACCTCAAAGGGTTGTGATGATTTTAGAAGGAGGGAGAGAAGCCATGTGCTTCTTACACGTAAGAGTTTCTAGAGTTTCTTGGAGATAGATGGGATAGAGATGTGATTGGTACATTTACCCTGAGGATAAATAATGGGGAAGTGGTGGCAGTCACTGACAATACTCTGTTTGTGGATTGCAGAGGTAGCTGGCCGCAGACATGTCCTCCATGAGGACAAGTCAAAATGGTTCTGATCTCTGGATTCTCTGGAGTGTGAGACCTGCTGCTTGCCCGCTCGACCCTTGCCCGGCATGGCTAATTAGAGCTGCCCGGGGAGGGCTGACCGAGTGGACGGGGAGGGTAGTGAATGCATCTCTGAAGGAGGGGGTGCTCCCGCCTGCTTTGAAGCGGGCGGTGGTTCGCCCCCTCCTGAAGAAGCCCTCCCTGGATCCCTCAAATTTAAACAACTTTCGGCCAGTATCCAATATCCCATTTCTGGGCAAAGTGATTGAGCGGGTGGTGGCGTCCCAGCTTCAGAGGGTTCTGGAGGAAACGGATTATCTGGACCCATTCCAATCTGGCTTCAGGCCGGGGTTCGGGACGGAGACTGCCTTGGTCGCCTTGGTGGATGACCTGCGCCGGGGGATGGACGGGGGAAGTGCGACCCTGTTAGTCCTGCTGGACCTCTCGGCGGCTTTCGACACCATCGACCATGGTGTCCTTCTGGGTCGATTGGCCGGGTTGGGGCTTGGAGGCACTGTTTTGAAGTGGTTCCGCTCCTTCCTGGCTGACAGATCCCAGAAGGTGGTGCTGGGGGACTCTTGTTCGGCACCCCGACCTCTTAGGTTCGGGGTGCCGCAAGGTTCCATCTTATCCCCCATGCTGTTTAACATCTACATGAAACCGCTGGGGGAGGTCATCCGGGGGTTTGGAGTGGGGTGCCATCAATATGCTGATGACACCCAACTTTATCTCTCCTTTCCCCCTGATTCTGAGGAGGCGGTTGAGGTCCTGGATCGCTGTCTGGAGGCAGTTGGGGGCTGGATGCGGGCGAACAAGCTGAAATTAAATCCGGATAAGACAGAGGTGCTTTTGGTTCGGAAATCCACAGCTCGGGTATTGGACTATCGTCCTGCTCTGAATGGGGTCGCACTTCCTCTGAAGGAGCAGGTTCGCAGCTTGGGGGTTCTCCTGGATTCACAGCTACACCTGGAGTCCCAGGTGGCGGCGGTGGCCAGGGGAGCCTTTGCTCAGCTTCGGCTGATCCGCCAGCTGCGGCCGTACCTGAGCTGTGCGGACCTGGCCACAGTGACCCATGCCCTAGTGACATCAAGATTAGATTATTGCAATGCGCTCTACGTGGGGCTGCCTTTGAAGACGGTCCGGAAATTACAACTAGTACAGAACGCGGCGGCTCGGGTGGTTGCTGGGGCACGTCGGTTTGACTCTGTCGAGCCGCTGCTTCGGCGACTACACTGGCTGCCGGTTCTGTTCCGGGCCCAATTCAAAGTGCTAGTTTTGACTTTTAAAGCCCTTTACGGCTCGGGTCCGGGGTATTTGAGGGACCGCCTCCTTCTATATAATCCAACCCGTACTCTTAGATCATCTGGGGGGGCCCTTCTGACTGTGCCGCCACCAGGAGAAGTAAGAGGAGTGGCGGCCAGGAAGAGGGCCTTCTCGGTGGTGGCCCCCCAACTCTGGAACACCCTTCCCCTCGAATTGAGAACTGCTCCCTCTCTGTTTACATTTCGGCGGGGGCTGAAGACCTTTTTATTCCAAAAAGCTTTTAATTGCTGACAGGTTGGCTGGCTGGTTATTATGATCCACGGGGCTTGTGTCTTATTTTATTTTTTAATTGTTTTTAAATTGTGTTTTTAATCTTGATTGTTTACTGTTTAATACTGTTTTTAACTGTTTTTAATGTTAACTGTTATATTTTATTTTTATCCTTTTTAATATTGTAAGCCGTCTTGGACATCTGCCTTGGCAGAGGAAAGGCGGGGTAGAAATTTCTTAAATAAATAAATAAATAAAATCTGCTGGGAAGCAAGACTGCTCACATCGCTGCATAATGATAATGTGGGTAAAAAGTCTTCCCAGGAAAACTTGGGCAAATGTTCTGTAGCTCCTGAAAGATAAAAACCAGTGGTGGGATTCAGGGGGTTCACCCAGGTTCTCTAGAACCGGTTGTTAAATGGCCGGGCCCCGCCCACTCGCTTACCTCGGCTGGCTTCGGGTTTTTTTTTGCTCCGGCTATGACGTCATAGAACCGATTGTTAATTCATTTGAATCCCACCACTGATTAAAACCAATTTATTTCAGCAGAAGTTTTCATGGACCAGAATTCCACAAAATGCATGAAGTGAAATACTCCGTGAGCAGGTGTCAGACTGCGGGCCAAATCCTGTCCAATTTTCCAGCCCCAGTGCGCCCTTTCCAATGGGCTGTGCACTGTGTTCTGTGGTGGGGAGGCAGTCATGGAGGCCTCCTCAGGGTAAGGGAACATTTGTTTCCTTTCCTCGGAGCTGCATTGTGCCTGCTTTGGTGCTGGAAAAGTTAGATAGGGTTGGGCCCTGCATCTTACAAGAATAAAACGAAACAACCACAATAGCAGTACCATATTATACATTATTAAACTATAAATAACATTAGTTTTTGCTTTTCCTTTAAAGCCCAGGTCACAATGACATCATGCTCATAAAAGATTGCTAAATGCAGTTTTAAATTAAAGTGACGTGCAGGGCTCCTCTCCTGAAGTGGGGAAGGGGGGGGGTTTCTGTAGATTGCAGTCCCTTTTCAGCACGCACTGCTGACAATGCCATTGTATTGCAGAGTCCTTAATTGTCGCACGGAGTGTTCTTGACAATAGCCGCTTCTCTGGCAGATCAAAGGGTTCTAATTGCAGTGGGCAAAGGGGCCGGAGTGGCTGGCACTAGCATGGGGGCAAAGGGGAAGATGAAAGGACTGGGCGTGCTGATTCTGCTTGGCCATTGTGCCTCCCCATCCCCATGTGTACGCTCTTCTCTTGCCCCTGGGGGGTGCAGGCCCCAGGACGGTTAAGGGGTGTCAGAGCCCCCTGTGTCGGCTCCCTCAGTGACATCCAAACCAGAACTCAGCTGTGGGGCTTTATTTGTGCAGCAGGCCAGGAGGAGCAGGAAGAAAGCCCCAGGGAAGGGCTTGAGGCAGGGCTTGGGCACCTGTAGAAGGAGACTAGGCATGCCCCTATGCATTAGACAAACACAGTGCGTGATGGGAATATGGCCTGTACATATATGGGCTAGTTAACTGGTCAAGGTGCTCAATCGTATCCAACTTTCCAGTGCCGATGCACCTGTGCCAATGAAGCACGTGCTGCATCCTGGGGAGGGGGCAGTCAGTAATATCCTCGTATCACAGTAATAATGCCATTTACTATTCAGGTGCCAAATCAGTGAGATAGCATCTGCTTTGCCGGCAGCAGGTCCCTGTTTCAAACTTTCAGCCCCTAACAGCACTTCAATCAATCAATCAAAAAGTATTTATATACCGCTTTTCAACATGAAGTTCCCAAAGCAGTTTACAGGCAAATAATAAAGTTAAATGGCTCCCTGTCCCAAAAGGGCTCACAATCTAAAAAAATGCAGACCACCACCAGCAATAGCCACTAGGAAAAGACACTGAGCTGGGGTGAAGAGGGACAATTAATCTCCCCCTGCTAAACATAAGAGGAACACCACTTGGAAAAGTGCCTCTTGCCCAGTTAGCAGGGGGTAACTTCCAGTTAAAAGGATCAGACAACAGGTGCTGCAGTACTTTGGTGTGCTGCGAATGGCCCCAGGTATGCCATGGGAGTTTGGGGGAGGGTCTTTTATACATAGGGCCAATGAGGAGTGGGAGCCTCCCACCAGCAGTGTGGTGTGCCTTGCCAGTGGTCCAAAAACTGATGGGGTACCTTGACAATTTTAGTGTCGTCAGTATGCAGTAAGATGAAAAATGTTGAAAATCACTCCACTAAGTGGCACCCTGGGCAGCCACAGCTGGCTGGTACACAATACTGGGTGAGATGAGCTGACTTAACTTGGTGTTTCAGAGTTCTGAAAGCTCTCCGTATATGCTATCTTGTTATAACCCTGACAACATCCCTATTAGGCAGATCAGTATTGCTTTCATATTATTAGTGCCTGGATGAGACTGAGGGCGCAGTCCAACCCAGCGCCGGAATGGCAAGGCCGGCCGGCCAGCGCCATATCCAACACTGGGTTGGGCCACGGCAAGAGAGCATGCGCTAAAGAGCGGGCGCAGATCCGAGGAGACCGCGCGGCCCAAATTGGGGCTGCGCAGCCTCTCGAACGGGCCTAGGATTCAGCCCAACCCATGGCCCTGCCTTAAGAAGTAATGCTGCCGAATTGAAGCCAGGGGGCGGGCTTAGTGGCCATGTTTTCGTACTCAAAACAATGCTGATTCCAAGCATTTCAGATTGCTTTGTGTGTGCTGTTTGGGACTGAATAGTTTACTCCTGAAGTAAAAACTTACGAAAATAAAAACATGTGATCGTGTAGAAACATTATTATACACACAAGAAATTACACAGCTTCAAAAATAATGTACTCACTGAACTGTAGTTTTATTGAACCGATGTAATGAGAATACATGAATCTTTCCGCGGAAATTAAGTCCCATTTTTGGTACAGCGATTCGCACACCCGTATGCAGAACACGCAGGCATGATTAAAAGGTTTTACACGCGTGCAGGGAGATTTTTATTCGTGAATTCGCGGCAAGCCTCCTCCTTCGCGGCAATGATCTGAGTCAGCCATCTTTTTATACCCACGGCTTCATGAAAATGACGTCATGCCTTCTCCAGTGTATAATACCTCCATGATTCAGCCTTACAGCTGAATCCGAGGCCTGCCCAAGTCCCACCCTTGCCTCCCTCCAATCCCTAGGGCGCGCTGTCTGCGTGCCTTCCTTGTGCTGGCCGGCTTCAGCCGACACAAGGGAGGCACTGCGCGGGCGCTACAGGGCCGGCGCTGCCAGCTGCACTGGCCCTGTGGCCTTAGCGCGGATGCAGGGGGGCTGCTAGGTGCCCCTGTGTCGGCGCTAAGACCCTAGCGCTGACGCAACGACGTTGTATCAGCACTAAGCACAGGTAGGGTGGCGCTGTGAGAGAAAATGGTTGCTTAAGACCATATAATGAGATTCAGACCAGAGACTTCCTGTTTTTGGCACTCTTATGGCCCAACCCTAATATCTAACTTATGGCCAGCAGTACAGTGTCTTGCTGCTGAAAATGGGCTGCCGACAATGCGCAGAGCATGCCACCACTGCCGGCCTTTTATGAACTGCTGCCACAAAGGGGTGGCAGTTTTGGAGGCCTGCTGCTGCAGCCAGCAGCCTGCTCCGGTGCAGGTAAACCAGCGTGAGAAACAATTTGTGAGCTGGGAGGGGGAGGAATGGGGCATGTTGGGGGAGGCATGGGGGCAGGGAGGGCGAATCCGGTGGCAGTCACACCTATTGGATCTTCTTTCCTCTTTTCAAATCTTTCCTGCCCCTTTCCCTTCCTCAGTTATATGCTATCAAAATTGGAGGAACATGTCCAAGGGGACCCTTGAGTGGCCTGAGGGCTTACATAGAGATAAATAAACATGTTTTTATTCACTTCCCATTTGCCCTCAGCCCTCCCCTCCAGCATGCAACACATGCTTTTTTGGTGCAGCTGTGTGCAGACGTGTGGCAGGGGATCGAATTGGGCCGTAGTCATTTAGGGCACCAGCCTTCATCTACACCAGCTCCAGCCAGCCCTGATGCGCTGCTGGAGTATCTTGTCAATGCATCAGTGATTTCTCCTGATAATCTGTGGAACTCCTTGCCACAGGAGGTGGTGATGGCATCTGGCCTAGATGCTTTTAAAAGGGGACTGGACAGATTTCTGGAGGAAAAGTCCATCGCAGGCTACAGGCCATGATGGTTAGTGCAACCTCCTTACTTTAGAGGTAGGCTATCTCGGTGCCGGATGCAGGGGAGTGGCAACAAGATGCACATATCTAGTTGTCCTGTGTGCTCCCTGAGGCATCTGGTGGGCCACTGCAAGATGCAGGAAGTTGGACGAGATGGGCCTTGGCCTGATCCAGTGGGGCTCTTCTTATGAATCTTGGGCTTGGAGGACATTCCTGGGGCATCACTGAAGTTGATAGTCCTTTGCTGTGGAAACCATACAAGGGCTTCCATGCTGCTCTCTGAATGCAACCAGAATGGAGATGAGAACTGTGGAGGGGCTTTGAGCTACAGTCTGCAGCAGGCCGGGGCAATGCCAGAGCCATTATGGGCTCTCCAAGGGCAGATACTAGCAGCATGGCTGCCAAAGAGTGCCCCAGACAGCTGCTGATGTGAGCCCCCACATAATTTTTTATTGGGGGTGGTGGTTGAGAGAGATTGAGCTTGGTGGCTGCCCACAGTGCTTCCTGTTGGCCATGCTGCTGGCACCCCCCACGTTAGATGTGCTGGGTATGGCCCCCTCCTCCCAATGGTGCCTGCTTTAACTTTGCTTACTAGGCAGGGGGAAGTGGTGGGGGGCTAATGGGTATGCCAGACAATGCTCCCTGGCGCCCAGTGCTGAGAGATCCAAGTGGGAGGCAAACAGTAGCCCCTCTTGCAGCACCACAGTGATAGCAGTAGCCCTGAAGGAGGGGATGCCCACCACCATTCCATGGCCAGCCTTCCCCCCCCCCCCGGCAAACTGACTGGATGGTGGTGGGCAGTGGCAGGAAGCCTCCTCCTTTAGTGCATGGCACTGTTTTCATTTGCACGACATCTGGAAAACAAAATGATGGCTGCTGGTGCTGCCCACTGTCACCCGGGAAGCTCTCTGGGGACAGCCCTAATGCGAAGGCCCACCAATGAGACATCCTTCTCTTCCAGGGTCAGCTGGAGTGGGCCCACTGGCAGTGCCTAACCCAGCCCTACTTCTACCACTCACATAACTGTTTCCAGAAAGTAAGCATTGTCGTTGTTTGGTCCCTCCCCCCCCCCAAAAAAAAACCCAGTAAAAGGCATGCAAAACGGCTCTTCTAGGCATGTGTGAGACCCCAGACCTTTCTCCAGGGCTTGTTGTCCCATTGTGCTGCTTTGCCACCTGTGTGGCTCACCCTCAGCCCCCTTCCAGAACCGTTGCAGGAGCCATCCCTTGCTGACACACCCGCCACGGTGCCCCCCTTCATTTCCCTAATTGGCAAGTTTCTCAGCAGCCCTAGCCCAGGCCACGTTGGTGAGATAATTCGGCCAGAGTGTGTCCCACCCTTTCTGTTGCACCGGCTGGGCCCCCCGTTCCCTGACAAGGCTCCTGGTCACGGCTCAAGGGGGAAGGTGGGCTCTCCGCAGCCCCAGCTGCAACCAGCACATTGGGCTGAGTCATCGCTCATTGTCTGGTAATTGCAGGCCAGGCCTGGGAACAGCAGCAGGGAGAGGGACAATGGCGGCAAGTTCTGAAAAGCAGCCGTCAGCAACAATAGATCTTGGGAGGCAGCCAAAGTCTCAGGCTTCAAAGGGGAGGGCGGCTGCCGAGGCACAAGTGGTTGAGCATCTATCTAATCCACCGAGGACCACAGCCCCAAATCGCCATACCAACCGGGCTGCCAGGTTGTGGACCAGACAACATTGCTGCCCCCTGCAGACCAGCTGGGGTGACTGGCCTGTCTGGCTAGTTCAACTGAAGTGCATTGCATGCCTTTAAAAAAAAAAAAATTCCCCCCACATTTTTATACCACCTTTCCTCCAAGGAGCTCATGGCGGTGTATTGTACATGGTTCCTTCCTTCCTTCCTTTTGTCCTCACAACCACCCTGTGAGGCAGATGAGGCTGGGGGATAGGGATAGGCCCAGCTGTGTCATGCAGCCGGAACGCTGGGTGGGAGGAACGGGTGAGCGGCAGCCCACCTGTTGCGTTCCGGTCCGTTTTGCCGTCTTCCCCTCCCCCCCGGGGGGCGGGGAAGACGGCGAAACGGACCAGAACGCAACGGGCGGGCTGCCGCTCACCCGTTCCTCCCGCCCAGCATTCCGGCTGCATGACGCCGCTGGATAGGCCCAAGCTCACACAGGAAGCTTCATGGCTGAGCAGGGATTTGAATCCGGATCTGCCAGGTCCAAGTCCAGTGCCACAACTGCCACCTCATCCGGGCTCTCCCGCTATGCCAGGGCTTGCCAAACATTTTAGCACAAGGGCCACACTGTATATTTCACGCACTTTCGCAGGCCGAAAAAATCGGGCCTATAAAAGGGCAGAATTTTATAAATGAGGAAGTTTTACTGAGATCTTTTTTTTTAAATAATCAGCATGATACGATTCAGAACAAAAGAGAAATGTAACAATTACGAAGTAACAATGCGGTGCTTAAACTGAGAAATGATATATAATGCATAAAAATGTCAAGCATTAACAAATGCTCTGGCAAAAAAAGTTGCCACTTGTGGCAGGCCAGATTTGGTCCCCGGGCCGTAGTTTGGAGACCCCTGTACCAGTGCTATTCAAACAGTGAGTTGGGACCCACTTTGTGGGTCGCAACCTGATGTCAGGTGGGTCCCAGAATGCTGGGAGCAGCCATCTTGGAAACTGCAGATCTTACTCTTGTTATATTCCTTTTGTGTTAACAGTGTGATCTTTCAAATGAGGGTGTTGTTGTTTTTTTTAAAAAAATTGTTTTTAGTTTAGTGCTTTTACATAATATTCTGCTTTCTGTCAGGGATGTTTCATGGTTGTGCAATTGCTGCAGTCCAAGAATGCCAATTTGCATTTCAGGAGTGTCATATTATTATATTGCAATGACAATACTTCCTGCTTGATGATGTCACTTCCTGCCACAATACCATTTCCAAGTTAGTGACATCACTTCTGGTGGGTCCCGACACAAGTGCCATTCTAAAAAGTGGGTCCTGGTCTAAAAAGTTTGAATACCACTTCCCTGTACTACACCATCCTAGCTCTCCCAGTGTTGTTTGTTGCTGACTTTTACACTCATGAAGGTATACTCTATAGTCAGAGCATTTTCTCCAACAAGAGGCTATTCCAGGTCATTCCTGTAGGTGGAGCCATGTCCCTGTCATCAAAACATTTAGGTGCATGTGAAAATGCACCCCATGGCTTCCTATGGTGAAAGGGCTTCCTGCCCCAGCTTCCCACTATGGTTTGGAACCCCTTCTTTGGGGTGGGGAGATGCAGAAGACGTGTCAGCATTTTATGTGCCTGAAACGCCTAAAGAGGGAGAAGGCTGAAATTATTACAGAAGGTACTACTTAGGTCCAGGCTCATTTGCAGAGTGCGGACACATAATGGAGGTGACTGGAAGTTGCATTTTGCACACATTGTTTACACGGTTTGTTTCTGTTGGTCACATAGTTCTATTACTGTGTACAATCAATTAATAATTAGGGCACTTTTCAGCTGTCACTTATATTCTTTAAGTCTTTGCTGGATATCACAAAATCAAGTACCTGATAGAGAACCTGATTATTTCCTGTTAACCTTGTGTTTCATTTAATTCAAAAATTAAATGAAGAAAAAAAATGCATGGGATGTTCTGCTGAAGCCCCAGAAACCTGAGAGAAATGTCTTGGGCATGGCTTCTAGAACTGACATTGGTTGACATTGACACACACACACACACACACACACACACACACACACACACACACACA
>JAJKFI010000150.1:864264-876316 GCA_029204185.1 Lerista edwardsae | reverse complement strand
GGTTGGGAGAGTTAAAACAGATAAAAGGAAGTACTTTTTTACCCAGCAGGTAGTTAAACTGTGGAACTCCTTGCCACAGGAGGTGGTGATGGCATCTGGTCTGGATGCCTTTAAGAGGGGATTGGACAGATATCTGGAGGAAAGGTCCATCGTGGGCTATAGGCAATGATGGATTGTGCAACCTCCTTACAAAGGTGGTGGGCTACTGGTACCGGGTGCAAGGGAGTGGCAACAGGATGCAAGCATCTTGTAGTCTTATGCCTTCCTGGGGCACCTGGTGGGCCGCTGTGAGATACAGGAAGCTGGACTAGATGGGCCTTTGGCCTGATCCAGCAGGGCTCTTCTTATGTTCTTATGTTCCTATGTTATTCATACAGTCTCCTTGTCAACTTGCATGGATCAGGGCAGAATGGACAACTGGGCGACCTGTAGATGCTCATGCTTTTCCCAATGCTTGAAAAATGCCCCATGGCAACCAGTCTTGTTACGATGTAGGGCTTCAGGCCGAGTCCTCTCAACAAACACAGCGTGATCCTCGCCTGCTCCTCTTGCGCCTTGGTGGACACTGGTTTTAATCTGCAGTTCTATTCTGTTTTTATTGCCTTTATAATTGCTTTTTTGGAATTTTATGTCTCCAATTTCTGTGGTGTTCAAGGAGGTGCTGCTCATTGCAGGAGCTGCTTAAATCACACCTGGGTAGGGGCTGAGAAAGGAGAGGGAAAGAGAGGCTGGGAGGACACAAAAGAAGAGGTGTCTGCAGGGGCAGAGAGTCCAAGCTTGTGGACACTTCCTGGGAAGGAAGCCCCGCTAAGAGCAGATTAGGGCTGAGCTGCTGGTGGAGGAGAAAACGCAGAAGAAGGGATGGCTAAACATTGAGCAACAGATTCTCAAAGAAGGCTCAAGAAGCCTGGAGACGCCACTTCTGCGCACTGCTTAAAGGCAGGTGAGCAGACACAAGGCTGACTCAAGACCTTGTGGCGCCTAAGGCTGCAATTCTATACTCAGTTTCCTGGGAGTAAGTCCCACTGAACACAATGGGACTTACTTTCGAGTAGACATGCATAGGATTGCACTGTAAGACGCTGTGCCAAAGGCCACCATCCTCTTACCTGGTGATGTGCTGGCTTCTACACCTCACACTCTCTGGGTTGGAAAGGAAGAGGGGAGACACTCTAGACCAGCAAGTCTCAAAGTTTTTAGTCCCCAGAACCCTTTATGCCAGCAGTTCTCGAACTTACTGCAGTCATCATGGTGCCATCACCCATCTCGCCCAAGCGCTGCCATTTTGAATTGTGCAAGATTGCATGTGCAAGATCAGCAAGAGCTAATAAGAAGAGGCCACAGGGGACTCCCATGGCACTGCTGTGAGTTTGCCACTATGCTCTTGGGCACTGCAGCATACAGTCTGATAACCACTGCTTTACACACTTAGTCTTGAGGAGGAGGCTGAACGTAAGAACAGCCCTGCTGGATCAGGCCAAAGGCCCACCTTGTCCAGCTTCCTGTATCTCATAGCGGCCCACCAGGTGCCCCACGGAGGCACAAGACAAGAAGATGCTTGCATCTCGTTGCCACTCCCTTGCACCCGGCACTCTGAAATAGCTTACTACCAATGTAAGGAGGTTGCACAATCCATCATGGCCTATAGCCCACGATCGACTTTTCTTCCAGAAATCTGTCCAATCCCCTCTTAAAGGCATCTAGGCCAGATGTCATCACCACCTCCTGTGGCAAAGAGTTCCACAGATTAACTACCTGCTGGGTAAAAAAGTATTTCCTTTTATCTGTTTTAACTCTCCCAACCCTCAGTTTTAACGGATGTCCCCTGGTTCTGGTGTTGTGGAAAAGAACATCCTTCTATCGACTCTATCTCCTCCATGCATGATTTTGTATGTCTCAATCACGTCTCCTCTCAGGTGCCTTTTTCCTAGACCAGGGGTAGGCAACCTTAAACACTCCAAGAGCCATTTGGACCCGTTTTCTGGAGAAAAGAAAACCTCGGGAGCCACAAAACCCTTTTGACATCTAAAATGAAGATAATACTGCATATATAGTTTTCTTTACCTTTATGCTATGTATAAAAAAAAACTATAGGGAGTGGCAACAGGATGCAAGCATTTTGTTGTCTCATGCCTCCCTGGGGCACCAGTGGGCCGCTGTGAGATACAGGAAGCTGGACTAGATGGGCCTTTGGCCTGATCCAGCAGGGCTCTTATGTTCTTATGAGCGATCACGGCTGAAAATCGGGTCTCGACATTTGTCATTTGCTGTCTCCAGCTTTCTCTCTCTCCCACCCCCAACCCTGCTGCCAATCCTCCACAGCCTTCCAATCGCGCGTAAAAAAACAAACGGCAGAACAAAAACCAGCCACCACGCTGCACCTTGCAGGGCAACACGGCGGATTGCCCACTTGCAAAGAGCACATGCGACAAGCAGCAGCAGGATGGGCGTGCAGGGCAGACCCCAGAGCCGAGCCAAGCCGAGCAGCTGCCCATGCCACTGCTGCCACTATGGGGTGTGTTGTGTTTTTTTCAAAATGGTGGAGGATTTTTATTTTTAGGTTTGCAAAAGGGGGATTCCAGGCTCATGCACAGGAACTTTTGCAACTTGCATGCCATCGATGCAAACAATCCCTCCACGTTGCAGAAAGAAGGACTGGGCAAAAGATCCTGGAAAACGGGCGGGGGACACACATACACAACTGCGAGACCCAGCGCTTTCCGTGCTTGTAAGCGGGAGCTGCCCCAATGCGTGCAAAACCAGAGGCAACTTTGCAACCCAACTGAGAGCGAGCCAGAAAGTTTTCCCCACAGGCTCTCTGCTGCACGCCGCCACCCCCCGCCACGCTCCATCCCAGCTCTGCGTCTGAAGCAATGCAAACACATGGAACATTCAACACAAAAAGCCACGCACCCTTCCAGCCGGCAGATCAGCTCTGGAGCTTCGCGGGTTGCCTTCTGCACAAGGCTATCCACGGACTGAGCGGGAGCCCAGTCACTGCCGCCGCCAGCACGCTCTCCCCGCTTCCCGGAGCAGCGTGCAGCGCGGGACTGGTGCTGAGCAGAGAGGCGCTCTTGGTAGCAGCTCCTGGCTCAGGGGGCTCAGAAGGAAGGGGAGAAAAGGGGGCGATTCCCAACCTGCAGCCCTGAGCACAGTGCAGCCTACCGGGAGGGAGAGCAAGCCCGTGGTCGCAGCCAATGCTGGGCGCCTCCTTTGCTACTTTCACCTGGACTCCGGAGCCGCAGCAGACGGCTAAAAGAGCCACATGCGGCTCCAAAATCATAGGTTGCTGACCCCAGTCCTAGACTGAAGAGCCCCAAACGCTGCAGTCTTTCTTCATAAGGGAGGTGCCCCAGCCCCGTAATCATTTTTGTCGCTCTCTTCTGCACCTTTTCCAGCTCCACTATGTCCTTTTTGAGGTGTGGCGACCAGAACTGTACACAATATTCCAGGTGTAGGCCACACCTACACCATCGATTTGTACAATGGCATAATATTGGCAGTTTTTTAGCGCATGCGTGGAGTCTCAGGGAGCCCTAGTGGGCCAGCGCATGCATGGAGTGGCATAGCACCAAACAGAGGGTGGCCACTTAGGGTGTGTTCGTGGAGACCCAGGAATCCTAGGAGCACACACTGAGAAACACTGTTCCAGGCCGCCACTCTCCGCTCCTCCACACTTCCTCTTGGGCTCAGTTGCTCTCATTTGCCAAATGGGGAGGGGGAGCACTAAAAGCGAGTGGCAGGGCAGCGATGGGCAACCCACCCTGCCAACCTGCTGCCGGAGGTGGTGACCTCCGTTGGCGTCATGGATGTGTTGGCCCTGAGCTGCACTGTTCCAATCTGAACAGCCCCGGGTTGAGCAAGGCCAGACCAGACAGGCAAGAAGAACAGAGGTTGTCACTTGACCTGTAAACAAATTGCAGCCGGCTGCAATCTCCTACCTTTTAGCACTGTTTGATGTGTAGCGATATCAGCCATACCAGCAGATCTTGGTTTTCTGCAGCCTGGAGATAAATGTTTCAGGTTCTGCTCTGCTTATCTGCATGGAATCCTTTAGGACTTGGCAGAAATTCAACAGGCGAAGCAGTCACTATAACCTCATGTAAAAGCGACATCTGTTCAACTTTACTGGCCGGGCAGCAGCTTAAGGCCCCAAATCTTGCCAAAGCAAAAGGAGGTAGGCAGTCAAGTAGGCAGAAACTCCTCTGAGTTCGCTGACTGCCGGATCCTAGCCCCATCTTTTATCTGGGAGTGTATCCCATTGATTTGAATGAGGTTGACTGAATGGGAGTGCAGCTGGGCGGCCTAGGCAGGCAGGCTTATTCTGAAGCAAGCCCCGCGCTTGCTCCCGTGTCAGCGTGTGAGGATCGATCCGATCCGAGGCTTAGCCGGAAGAAGAGCCGGGACACGTGGACTTTGCTTCGGAGTGGCGCCGCGGGGGCTCGGGCTGTGCTTGGGGGAATACAACGTTCGGTTGCAATAGCGTGGTGAGCTGGGACCGCGGGCGCATTTACCTGGGAGGAAGATCCATGGAGTTCAGCCGGACTTCCTTCCGAGACAACAGCGGGGACAACTTACTCTTGAGGAAGCGTGCAGAGCTCGCAACCAGCCCGGGCAAGAAGTTCTCCTTGCTCTTGACCACCACCACCACCACCACCACCGGCTTTTACTCCCGAGTAAACCTTTCCAGGCAGGCGCCTTCGCTAGCCCCTGCCCTCCCTTGCACGCACAGCGATGTGGCTGAGCCGGAGCAGGAGGCGGAGACCGGGGCGGGACCGGGGGCGGCGCGTCTGGCGGAGGGCGGCCCGCTTGCGCCCTCGGGGTGCCGGTGGCGGGCTGGTCGGATTCTCCCGTCCGCGCTGCTGCCTCTGCGCGTCGGGCTCGTGGGGCGGCCGCTGCCGGCGGAGAGGCGATCGTCATGCCGAGCCAGCAGGGCGCCGGCGGCGCGTCGGAGCGGAGTCCGCTGCTCACCTACCGCCTGTGCAGCAGTATCTCGGTGGAGGGGGAGCCGCCGGGGCCGCGGGCGGGCGCGCGCAAACTGTCCACTTTCCTGGGCGTCGTCGTGCCCACCCTGCTGTCCATGTTCAGCGTGGTTCTCTTCCTGCGCCTCGGTGAGTGAGCGAGCGAGTGGTGCTCTCCCTGCGCCGGATCCGCACCGGGCCCCTCCCCGCTGAACTGTAATGTGGGGCCGGGCAGCAGCTTGGTACTAACACCCCCGCTTTACTTACCTTCTTCCGCAATGTATGGCCAGCGCACTCTGCACATGCTCGACGCAAATCCTGACTCTCCACCGAGCCGAAAGTTCTGGGTTAAACTCCCGTTTCCGCCATGAAGTCATTTGCTGGCTTTAGGCAAGTCAAGATCTTTCTGAACCCACTTTCCTGGGAGTAGCTCCCACTGAACACAATGGGGCCGGCTTCCTTCTGAGTAGGCATGCATAGATAGGATTGTGCTGTCAGTCTCGGTCTCTTCCTCTTCTCCTTCTCCCTTATCTGCAAATGCTGGCCTGCTTTACAAGGCTATTGTATGTGATTAGATCGCAACACCCGTAGAGAGCTGCATACGTGTTAAATACCATTAGAGTTATTATTGTGCCATCTCCTATCCGGGAACCTGTACAAGGAAACAAGTCCCACAATTAGTGGGCAGGCCCCAGGTGGTTCACACGGAGCCCTGCCCAGGAGCAATCGCAGCTGATCTGGCACTCACTTTTTCCTAAGCAGTCACATTGCCCCAGAGCGCAACATCTGTCGTGTGCCAGTGGCCTACTTTGGCACCTGGCCTGCTCAGGCACTAAATTTGTGTCTCTGGGGCAATGCTGTCGACAGCCATTCAGACAAGTCGATGCTCCTGTGTATCAAAAACACTTTCCTGCTGTGTAGAAACCTAGCAGATCAGGGAGAAGAGTTCTGACAGAACCTTCTTCCTGACATTTTCCATGTGCTTGGTTAGTTCTGTAAGAAGAAGCATTGGATCACACCTGCTCATTCCTGCGGGTTCTTACTCCCTGTTAACTGGGCAAGAGGCACTTTTTCTAGTGGTGTTCCTCTTATATTTAGCAGGGGGAGAGTAGCAATGCCTCTTCACCCCAGCACAGTGTCTTTTCTAGTGGCTGCTGCTGCTGGTGTTCTACATTTTTTTAGATTGCGAGCCCTTTTGGGACAGGGAGCTAATTAACTTTATTTTTTACTTGTAAACCACTTTGTGAACTTTTTGTTGAAAAGTGGTATATAAATACTGTTTGCTTGCTTGCTTATGCAGTGTAGCCCAGGTGCAGGTTTTTCGCATTGTTGAGAATGCACAGTGACATATATTTATCTTGGCTTCAGGGCGCCCTATAATTCGGCAGGCAGTGCTCCACAAATATTCAGATTACTTAGGCTTCATGAGGTCTTTCCTAATCGCTACAGTACCCTGTAGCTCTAGTTAAGCTGGTACTCCAAGCACCCTACTACAGGGTCTCTCATTCAGCTGTTACTCTTCCCTCTTTGAAGGAATCTGGCACCCTTACCATCCTAGTGCCAGAGTACTATTTTATTTAGCCCTTTGCTAGGAGTTCCACAGCCCCTCTTAGACTTTACTCCTGGAATATAGTGTTGCTGTTGTATTATGGCCCCAAACGTCCTCTAACAATTGGTTCCCGTCGTATCTGCTCACCATCTGATACCCTAACCTGAATAGTCTCCCCCTTCAAATATTAACTTCAGCCCTTCCATCTTAATCTTATTCGTAAAATACAAGGCTAATAGCAATTGCAATGACAGCTCTGGCCCTCTGTTGCAGACTTGAAACTATTAGCCATTGGACTCCTGTCCTGCGGTCAGTTTGAAATGCAAATTGGCAACTAGGGAATTTCAGTTTCTAGGTATTGATGTGGCAAAAATGGCTTTGGGAGAGGGGGACTTTTTTCTTATATTAAAAGGTGGACTAGTAACTCTGTAGATTTGTTTGCAGGCTGCTGTGTACCCACACCCTTTCCCACTGTTCTTGCTTACAAATTTTTGCCTAGATATCTCAGTCCCCTTTCTCTTTGTCAGTAACTGTGGGTAAATACTGACAAGCCTGCTTTTTTTCCTTACATTTGTTTATTGTGCTTCTTCCAAGAAGCTCCGAATGGTACAATGGCTCTGCCCCCTTCTTTTTATCCTCTCAACAACCCTATGAGATAGGTAAGGCTGCCTAGCCCAAGGCCACACAGTAAGCTTCATACCTGAGCCAGGATTTGAACTCAGGCCTTCCTGATCTACCAGTTTCCAGGCAACATACAAGCTGCTTATCTGTGACTGGATGCCATGAGGCTGGGGGTGCCGATTCTTCCATTGGGAACACCAGTGTGACTGCCTGATTCTGCCTCCACGGCTGGATCGCAGCCACATGGGATCTGCTCACACATAGCAGCAAGGAGGACTCCTTAGTCAACCAATTGTCTGCCCTGCCAAATGTGGAGAAGATTCTTGCTACACCCCTGCATCTGCTACAACCAGGAACTGGATAAATGCAGATGACCTTTTACTGCCTGGGAACCTGCCCTGCAAAGTGCTGAGAAGAATTGCATCACTCCTTTGAATTTACGATCAGGTCCACAAGTGGATCCTTGCGCCTTCTCAGAACAAGATAGAGGCCTGATGCAGGCAGGCAAATGGAATGAGGTGGTCGAAATGTTAGAAAGGACTATACCATTTCAGGTGGTAGCGGACAGGTCCATTTTAAGCGCTGTACAACCTCAAAAACAAAAAAAGCCCTCCCTACGTGGTGAGCCTCTTTCTCAATTGGTGCTGGTTGCTTGCTTGCTGAGTGTTTTTATAAGAGGAAGCAGGAAAAAGGCGACTCCTTTCCTGCAGCCTAGAGCGGTATTTACACTCTCTAAACTTGGGGTCACCTCCTGCTGCTGCATGTGTGGGCCAGTCCAGACAGCCAGTTTACCAGGTGCAGGAGTGATACGCACACCATGGCGAGTAAACATTTGGTACATGGTCATCTGTTTGGGTCCGATCACCACCACTGGCCAGTTCTGCTGCTTGAGGCTCTAATATGTTGGCACAGGCCACTCAGTTGCATGGCCAACTCAACGACCTGGATTTCTTCCCAAGACGTTCATCTCCATGAGGCTGAGTGAGGCCAGGTGACAGAGCTTTGGCCATCAAATGTATTGCACGGCAGAATAGGGTTTGGACTACCGAGATCTGTCCTTGAGCCACTGTTGTTTCTGTGACTTCTTCAGAGCTTTGCATTTAGTGCTTGTCTTGCGGGGTGTCCGCTCGGAAGCAAACTTGCCTGTTTTCCTGACACTTGATAAGCTGATACAGAGTTGAGTTCAACTTTGCCACGGCAGCTGGGAAAAGGAAGTATGTGCCAGTAAATGCTGCCCGCAATTGGGGCTTGGTCCCTTCGGGCCTTGGGCCAAGCAGAGTCTTTGCAATTGTTATATTCCGTGTGTTTTGATTAATGTCTTACTGGAGCTGGAATAGAGTGAGTACTGTCTGCAACTTGGCATTAAGTTAGGGTGTGATAAGGCTGTGTGGGAGAAGCAGGGCTGTTGTTCGCAACATCTGGACTGGAGCAGAAACTGGGTGGCCTGTTTCGACACTGTCTTATCAGAATGCAAGAGACAGTGTTCTGGAGCAGGTGAAAGATTCAGCATCCTCTTTCTAACAGTGGCCACGAAGATGCCTTTGGGAAGTCCAGAAGGGGGACTTGGAAGGAAAGAACTCCCTCCCCATTGTGGCTCTCCAGCAACTGGCGTTCAATAGCCAGTTGCCCCTGGAGGTGATTTTGATTAGCTGCCATGGCAGTTACCTGATGTTGGACTCGGATGCAGGGGAGTGGCAACAAGATGCATGTATTGAGTCATCTTGTGTGCTCCCTGAGGCACCTGGTGGGCCACCGTGAGATACAGGAAGCTGGACGGGGTGGGCCTTTGGCCTGATCCAGCAGGGCTCTTCTTCTTATGATCTGCCCTCTGTCAAGCTGATTAGGGTCCAAACGGGCACCCTCCATATCCCTGGGATGTAGCCTGCATGTCCACAAGTGTCCAAGGCGAACGAGTAACACCCCACACCAGAGAGTTCCTTTTGCTTTCCGACAGGGTGTGGCTGGCTGCTTGGATTTAGGCCTGGCCAGCGTTCACCCAGGAGATGGTAGAAGTGCTTTCCTCGCAAACTGAGCTCCAGGCACCTTGTGCAGCGGCCTTGTGTTGAGTGCGACCACTGATGTGGCCACATCTGGAGGGCTGGGTCCAGTTAAAAAGATACTGTAGAGCTGGAAAAAGTGCAAAAGAGAGCAACCAAAGTTATCAGGACTGGCACACCTTCTTCACAAGGAAAGGCGACAACATCTAGGGCTTTTTCGTTTAAGAACATAAGAAGAGCCCTGCTTGATCAGGCCAAAGGCCCATCTAGTCCAGCTTCCTGTATCTCACAGCAGCCCCACCCACAGGTGCCCCAGGGAGGCATGAGACAACAAGATGCTTGCATCCTGTTGCCACTCCCTTGCACCCAGTACTCTGAAGTAGCCTACTACTAATGTAAGGAGGTTACAACCCATCATTGCCTATAGCCCACGATGGACTTTTCTTCCAGAAATTTGTCCAATCCCCTCTTAAAGGTATCTAGACCAGATGCCATCACCACCTCCTGTGGCAAAGAGTTCCACAGATTAACTACCCACTGGGTAAAAAAAATATTTCCTTTTATCTGTTTTAACTCTCCCAACCCTCAGTTTTAGCGGATGCCCCCTGGTTCTGGTGTTTTGAGAGAGGGAAAAGAACATCCCTCTATCGACTCTATCCCTTCCATGCATTATTTTGTATGTCTCAATCATGTCCCCCCTCAGGAGCCTTTTTTCTAGGCTGAAGAGCCCCAAACGCTGCAGCCTTTCTTCATAAGGGAGGTGCCCCAGCCCCGTAATCATTTTAGTTGCTCTCTTCTGCACCTTTTCCAACTCCACTATGTCCTTTTTGAGGTGCGGCGACCAGAACTGTACACAATATTCCAGGTGCGGCCTTACCATTGATTTGTACAATAGTATGATAATATTGGCTGTTTTATTCTCAACCCCTTTTTTAATGACCCCAAGCATGGAATTGGCCTTCTTAATTGCTGCCGCACACTGGGTCAATACCTTCATTGAATTGTCCACTAGCACCCCAAGATCTCTCCCCTGAGCTGTCACAGACAGCTCAGAACCCATTAGCCTATAGGTGAAGTTTTGGGTTTTTGCCCCAATGTGCATCACTTTACAGTTGTCTATGCTGAAATGCATCTGCCATTTGGCTGCCCATTCCCCCAACTTCTGGAGCTCTTCACAATCCTTTCTGGTTTTCACCACCCGGAAAAGTTTTGTGTCATCTGCAAACTTGGCCACCTCGCTGCTTATCCCTGTCTCCAGGTCATTTATGAATAAATTGAAAATCATGGGCCCCAAGACAGATCCCTGGGGCACTCCACTTTTCACCTCTCTCCATTGTGAAAATTGCCCATAGACCCCCACTCTCTGTTTCCTGGCCCTCAACCAATTCTGGATCCATAAGAGGACCTGCTCTCTTATTCCTTGACTGTGAAGTTTCTTCAGCAGCCTTTGGTGGGGGACTGTGTCAAACGCCTTCTGAAAATCCAGGTATATGATATCCACAGGTTCACCCACATCCTCGTGCCTGTTGACCTTTTCAAAGAATTCCAAAAGGTTTGTGAGGCAAGACTTACCCTTACAGAAGCCATGCTGACTTTCCTTTAGCAGTACTTGTTCCTAAAACAAGTACTACGTGTTTTAGAATTTTATCTTTGATGAGGCTTTCCACCATCTTACCCGGAACAGACGTTAGGCTGACTGGCCTGTAGTTTCCAGGGTCCCCCCTTCTCCCTTTTTAAAAGACTGGCGTGACATTGGCTATGCTCCAATCCTCTGGCACCGTGGCCGTTTGAAGGGACAAGTTGCATACTCTAGTTAAGAGGTCAGCAATTTCATTCTTCAGTTCCTTAATAACTCTTGGGTGTATACCATCTGGGCCTGGTGACTTATCTATATGTAGTTTATCAATTTGATCTAAAAAATTTAGACAAAAATGTAGTTTGAAGAAGAAGTCAGTCATTTGATACGTGACTGAATCGTATCAAATTATGCATGATCTGCAGAGAGTGAATAGAGATGAATTTTCCTTCTCACGCACCAGAATCAGGGGTTAGCCAATGGAACAGATTCCTGGGAGATTCAGTAGTACAAAAGAAAGGACTGTACTTCTTTACACAGCATGTGATTGACCTATGGAATTCGCAACCACAAGATATGGTGATGGCTATTAGCTTGAGTGGCCTCAATGCAGTCAAATTCATGCAGGCCACGTCTGTCTGTGGCAGCTGTATGCTCCCTCCAGCTTCAGCCTACCTCTGACTCAGCGCAGGGGAACAATGGTGGGGAGGGGTCTGCTTGCTTTCCTGCTTGCAGGCTTCCCAGAGGCAGCTGGTGTGTGTGTGGGGGGGTCGCTGTGTGCAGGGCTCTTCTTCTGTCTGTCTGGAGTTAGACCAGCAAAGTCCGGCCGGCACAAGGGCCACCGTAAAGCGCGTTTGGGCCACCCTCGGAGTCAGGGAGAGTGGTGCATGTCTGTGTGCTGGCCTCTCTGAGAGTGGTCCAAACGCAATTTACAGTGTCCCTTGCGCCGGCCAAACTTGGCTGGCCTAACTCCAGGTTAGGATTGCGCCCTCAGTCTTGCCCCCACTCTCTGGCCACTGCTCTCCAGCACTGCTGGCAGGAATCCGTGCTCCGGACACCCCTTCCTTTGATCTCTGTACTCTCCGATTTTGCCTCTAGCTAGCATTTGGCTGCAAGGACAACTGCCTCCCCGGTCAGCCCAACGGCATCGTATCCCCGCTTAGAATCCCCCCGTTAGCTTTGTGTCTGCTCCCAGAACCTGCCCAAGCATCTCAACCTCACCCCTACAGCCCTCCGTGGCATTGACGGCATTCAGCCGGTACGCTGGGCGGGACTTACCTTTGAGCGGCAGTCCGCCCGTTGTGTAACGGCGCGTTCCGTCGCTTTCCCACCCGCCAGCGGGCAGGAA
>JAJKFI010000150.1:844775-863864 GCA_029204185.1 Lerista edwardsae | reverse complement strand
CCCTGCCCTCCCTGCCTGAACTCTTCTAGTTCCACCATTCTCAGTCACCCAGCGGTGTCCCTGCCCTTCTCCCCTGCTGCCCCCTAAGCCTGGGACCGCCGCCATGTTGCCCCCTTCCTGTTTCCACTTTAAACTCCTCTTCAAGCCCTGCTTATCCATGGTGCCTGTGGCTCAGCCGGCAAGTCCCCATTCTGTGCTGCTGCAGCACCACCTAAGCAAGCGGAGGTGGTGAAGTTTGACGCAGAGCATCTTCCTCCCCCCCTTCCCCACATCCACTTCTGTCCTTGGGCTCCACTGTCTGCCTTGTGCTTCTTTCCTGTTCTGAGCCTCCTGGATGGAGCCTGCCCCTTCTTCCCTCTGCGTAAAGCGCTTCGGCCCTGCAGTCCATCCCAAGGCACCCCTGCCTGTGACCGGCACCGAAGATTCCAGGGATGCAGTTGGGGGGGGGACCTTCTGGGTTCAGCGCCAGTGCTGCCCTAGCTATGAGATGAATTCCAAGGGCGGACCTGCAGTCATCTCTTGCTGGGGGCGTATGGGAAATACTCTCCTCTGCAACCTGGCCCCACACAATGAAGGACGGGCATGTTCATGTTAATCTGTGGAACTCTTTGCCACAGGAGGTGGTGATGGCATCTGATCTTGATGCCTTTAAGAGGGGATTGGACAGATTTCTGGAGGAAAGGTCCATCGTGGGCTATAGGCAATGATGGATTGTGCAACCGCCTTACAAAGGTGGAGGGCTACTGGTACCGGGTGCAAGGGAGTGGCCACAGGATGCAAGCATCTTGTTGTCTCATGCCTCCCTGGGGCACCTGGTGGGCCGCTGTGAGATACAGGAAGCTGGACTAGATGGGCCTTTGGCCTTAATCCAGCAGGGCTCTTCTTATGTTCTTATGTTCATGGGGCATAGCGCCTCCTGGCCCCTCCCCTCTCATCTGGATGAGCTTCCTTTATCACTGCCTTTATCACCTGAGCTGTCCCCACCAACAAAAGAAACTCACTTGGATGTGAGTGAGTCAGTCTTGGGGGCAGATGGGGCAGCCTTGGAAGGATTGAGGACCCTGGCCTCAAGGTCTTCTGTCGCCTTAGAAAACATGAAAACGTGCAGATTTGTGGTCTTCTTCGTCAGGCACAGGAAGCTGTAGAAGTCTTGTGCTTAGACCTGGTAGAAGTGAAGATGGGTGTGTTTGAAAATACGTTTTGATACCTGTCAAGTGCCTCGCTAGCTCAAAGCACCTGAAGAAGGATGATGGCGCTGCTAGATTAAAAGGCCTCTTGTCAGTTCTGCTAAAACAGCTTCATTTCAGGTATTCAGGGGGCTCGTTCTCATGAGTGCATGAAGCGGATCGTGCAAAAACATGACTTATACAAGTCCAAATAGGCTCTCAATCTAGAGACACTATCAGCAGAGAGGTTTGAAAATTATGTTGTTTATTTTCCTGAGAAGTAGACCCATTGCATTCAGTAAGACATAGGATTATCTCACCCAAAACCAACACCGAGTAGGCATCTTAGGATGGTGTGCTGACTGCAACCACACCTGGTCATGTTTCACACGGTGGCTAACAATGCTGGAGTCTGAAATGCTGGCGAGCCACTGCCGGGAGAGATAAGAACATAAGAAGAGCCCTGCTGGATCAGGCCCAGCATCCAGGATCAGGTCCAGCATCTAGTCCAGCTTCCTGTCTCTCACAGCGGCCCCACCAGGTGCCCCAGGGAGGCATGAGACAACAAGATGCTTGGATCCTGTTGCCACTCCTTTGCGGATGCCCCCTGGTTCGGGTGTTTTGAGAGAGGGAAAAGAACATCCCTCTATCGACTCTATCCCTTCCGTGCATAATTTTGTATGTCTCAATCAAATGATCTGACTCTGAAAAAGCAGGGTCATGTGTTTGTGCCTTGACTACTGTCGTGCATTGTAAACGAGGCTGTTCTTGAGGATCTTTCAGGACCTTCTTTAATAGGTGGCAGTTAGGGGTACAGAGAACACACCTTGCCAGCACTGAAATGGCTCTGCTGGCTTCCCAAGTGTTCAACGCAATTCAGTGTGCTGGTGCTTAGCTGATTTGGGCCAGGCCCTCAAAGAGGGTGGGGGTCTCTGGGGATAATTCTCTAGGCCCCCCAACATAAATAGCAGCAAGTAGGGTTGCCAGCTGTGGTGTCCAGGAATGGAGTTAACTGGTGGCACAGCTCTGGCCACCCCCCACTGCAACCAAGCCAGGGTGTTGCTGCAGGAACTGAGCAGGAGCAACCTCACCACAGCTATGGCTCCCACACACCCCAAAGCATATTTCAGTTGCCAAAGCAACTGGGACGCTTCGTCTGCAGATGGTGGGAGCAGTGAAGATGGGAGGATCAGGCGCCAAACACAGCTAATTTTAAAAGCCCAGAATGCACTGGGAACAAGAAAAGCCGAGGCTGGGCACAGAGGGCTCTTATTGGCTGGTCCCTCTCTACAAGTTCCGGGGATAGGGCGAGGGCCCTTGCTTGGCACCCTTCCCTGCTGCCCAGTGGGTTTCACGTGGTCCCCTAGTGGTGCTGCAGACAGAGGCAGGTTCTCACTTGGGTGGCAAGCTGTCGTAAGTCAAGGTATTGTTTGCTTCCTTGATCATTTGACTAATTGGGTGCAAGGGAGTGGCAGCAGGATGCAAGCATCTTGTTGTCTCATGCCTCCCTGGGGCACCCGGTGGGCCACTGTGATATACAGGAAACTAAATGGACTAAATGGGCCTATGGCCTGATCCAGCAGGGCTCTTCTTATGACCCAGTTGTGCAAAATGATTTTTGGGAGATGTTTTCAGATATTTCCAAGTTCTGTGAGTGCTGACAGCGAAAACGGAGAACTTTCAGCAAAATGAAGTCGGTCACGAATTCTGTACAATCAGCCGTATCGCTGGATAGCCTAAGCGACTTGTCACTTTTGAACACGGAGGCTAATTTAGGGTTGACAAATCGATTTCAAAGATGTGATCAGTGACTTTTTGATTTAAAAAGCTCAAGAAGGAGTTACGATCTGAAGTTATGAAATCATTCCAAAGTGAATTCTTTGTTTTCAATTATATAGCCAAGCATTTAAATTATCCTCAATGACTTGAACGCTTCAAGCATTTGATAAGTCGTTAAATGCAGACCGTGTTAAAATACCTTCCCTGGGGGCCTGCCAGCCTCTCTGCAGTCCTGTTTGGAAATAGAGGTCTTTAGGAACTGCCTCCTCCCACATGAACAGTCCTGATGAAGCCCTTTTTTGAGGGTCTGACTCCCTGGGTCCCCCCCACCCCACCCCTGTGATTCACTGAGTGGGGAGTGGACAGGACAGGGGGCCTTTTCTGTTGGGATACCGTGGCTGTGGGATGTCCTTCCTACCTTTCTGTGCCTGGTGCTCATGTGCAAGGCTTAAAGACACTTCTATTTCTCCAGGTTTTTAGTTCTGTATGTTAAGGTGCTTTATTGCTGCAGTTTTATAAGAGTTTATAAGAGTTTTATTGGTGTTGTGTTTGGATTCTTTATCTTCTGCGGCTGTAATGCTCTCTTTTTAACTGCGATGTTTTGTTTTATGTTTTGCTGAGGGCTGGTGGGATATAGTGGTAAGAATGATTCGTTAGGGGCAGGAAGACTTGGGTTCTAATCCTCTGGCAGCCGTGAAGCTCTCTTGGACGGCCCTGGGCTAAGCAGCATCTCTCAGCCTCTGATCTGCTTTCAGGCTGCTGGGCTGGGGAGAGAATTTCATATCCTGATCTGTCCTGATCTCCTTGGCAGAAGGACAGGAGCAAATGTAACCAGTGGTGTCATCACAAATGATTTAAGAACAGGTACTCACTTTTGATTGGCACGTGTCAGGACCCGCCCACCGGAAGTGACGTCATAAGCCAGAAGTGATGTCGTGGCAGGAAGTGACATGAAAAAAGCCCTTTTTGAGGCCTCAGATGATTTAAAGCTGACCCAACAGTTGCAACAGTATTCCACAGCACCCCCAGAACACGTTAAGGAGGCCTGGCATCATGTTAAAACCCCAGAGCAACTCATTTTTCAGTGGCAAGGAAAGGAAAGGCTCCGCTCGCTGCCTGCCTGGCTCTGAGAACATGCAGGCAACTCAAACATGCAGGAAATTCAAATGTTGCAGAGGGCGGAGTCGACGAGTGAGCGGGCGAATGGGCGGGGCCAGCTGTAATCCTAGAAACTGGTACTCGCGTACCCCCGTGTACCCCCTGCATGACATCACTGAATGTAACTACTACTAATATGCTTAAAATATTAATGGCATATTATTAAGTACATTATGTACTAATGTGTGAAGCACCACTAGCATTCACTTGATTTTGATTTTTCAGAGATCAGGGAGTCTATGTTCAGCCTGGTCTGATAATATGCGTTGAATTTTCCAGGTCGATTTTATTCATGTGGCACAATAGAGAGAGTGAGTGAGTGAGTGAGTGTGTGTGTGTGTGTGTGTGTAGGGATGAGAAGGGAGTTGACTTTTTTTATGAGTACAGGACTGATAATCCACCCCCAGTACTAACTAACCCTTCTTATTTTAACCAAGGTTCTCTCTACCCCAACTTCCGTGTCCTGAACAAGTGCAAAAAGAGAATTTTAAACAAGGTGAATGGCATGCTTTGTCAGAGAAATTCATTGGCTGGGCTCGTGAGGGTTTCCATTGTCTGGAGAGCACAGTTCTTGCATGGTTTTTGATGGAGCTGGTGTCTTGACTGCTGGCATATGGCTTGACTTGAGTAATCTAGAACAGTGTTCCTCAGCCAGTGGTACGGGTACCACCGCAGATACTTGAGGTGGTGGCTGGTGGTACACATGGGACCCCTGTACCCCGCCGCTGTGTAGCGAGACCAGCAATGTGCTATGACAAGCAGCAGTTGGAGGCTTGGCACAGCGAGCAGAGCTCCAAAGCCTGCTTTTCCCCACTCCGAAAAGCCCTCCAATCCACTCCGAGCCTTTTACTGGTGATTGTTGTGTTACTTCTGGGTAGCGAGGCCAGATGCAACCGATATCATCCCCAGTTATTTCCGGTGCAACATCCAGTAGGACCATGCGAAGTGGTACAGTGAGGGCAAATATTGAGAAACACTCAAAGCATTTTTGGGGCAAGCCTTTGTGTTTGACTTTAATTCTGTTCACAACTCATCCGAATAGCACTTTCATTCATTTTGCAGGGTTTGAGCTGCGTGAGAACTTCAGAGCAACAGTTTTGGACTAGAGAACTTCCCCCACCCCCAATAGTTGTCTGAAGAAATCCAGGATTGTACTTTCGTTCTTAGCTGCATTTGGACTAGGTCTATTGCGGGAATAGGCGTCTGGCTTCCCTGTTTTATTAGCAGTCGTTCTGTGACCATAAAGGTCCTCTCGTTCTGCTTCTCTGTCTGCAACAATTATAAAACTCAAGTATCTCTTGATAGTCAAGTTTCTAGTTTTATTGCCTCTTTTGTATTATTTCCTACTTCGTGAGACTTTCAGCTTGAACGGTGGGATGGAAACCTTTCACGGCGCAATCCTAACCGGCACAATAGGCCTGGGTTGTGTCCAGCACAGATGAGGAGTAGGCTTGGGCACAGCTTGGAGTAAGGGGATTTCAGCCCCTTACCCGTGTTGTTCGCCAGCCAGCCCCGCGAGCCTCCTTGATCTGCGCCTGTGATTCTGTGGACGCAAATCCAAGCAGTACGTATAAGACCGATGGGGATGGGGGTCAGGATCCAGACTAGGTCACCCAGGCTGGCCCCACCACTTTCCCGGGCCTGATCCACCCTCCCCGCACCCAAACCCACTTCCGTTCCATCCTCCTGCCCCCTGTGCAGGCCTGGCCCACTTGTCTTCTACTGGCGTGCACTGGCTCAGCTTCCTTCCGAGTAGCTGTGAACGTGCTTTGCGACTCGCGGGAGCAGGCACCAGGGACTTGTGCCTCCTTGGAGAGGGGGGTTGGATTGTGCTGCCCAATCCATAAATATGCCGGTATCTTCGACGTGTTTCCTGGATTGTTTGTAGTCTGCTGTTGGGCTCAGATTAGCAGCTTTTATTGAGCAGGAAGCCGGCTTCGGATCCCCCCTGGCTGTGAAGGTACTGACAGGCCAGTGAAATTCCAAAGCCAGAGCAGCAGCTGATAGCAACTTCCTGTAGTGGTGTGCCCTGCGCAGCCCCTCCCTTTCTCTAGCCTGCCGGCTAATACAATAGACAGAATAAACAAGTTGGCAAACGATGGTAGCAGGCCAGTTTTTGGGGCGGGGGAGGGGCTCATCTTTTCCGTGTGAAAAATTTGATGTACTGTATCATTGGAATAACTTTTGAAGGATGTCTTGTGACCAGTGATGTCATGCAGGGGGAACACGGGGGAACTCAGTTCCACTAGTTAAAATTAGGGCTGACTCCGCCCACTTCACTCTCCCTCCTCCCCCCTCCCTCCCAATTCCTCTGCAAAGAGCTTTTCTTCTTGGTTGGCCGGCACTCAGAGGGTTAAAGGGAGCGACTCCGGATTCCTAGGGGGGCGAAGGCAGTGATGTCATTCAGGGGGAACGGACCAGAACGGGCGTTCCAGATCCTAACGGGCTCCGTGGCTGGTTCCGGGTTCCCGACAAGTGCCAATCGAAAGTGAGTTCCTGTTCCTAAATCATTTAGATCCCACTACTGCTTGTGACCATTGTGACCCTGTATCTGCTGTTTGTGGCATGCTTTGCCTTTTGCTTCTATTGGGACACCCCACCATCCAGGGCAGCTTTATAAGAAGAAAGAGCATAAATAAAAATGTTATTTTGTACGAATGCCTTGAAAGAAAACAAAAAGAAAAAGAAACACCAAGATAATTGTAATGCATGAAATGTAACGTATGGAAAAACATATACCGGATTTCTGAGTAAGAAGCTTGGCAGAAGAGTGTAATATTTGCCAGCAGTTGCGTATCTGACCTGTAGCCTGGGGTGGCGCAAGCCATGGGCGCCGGGCAGCGGCGGGCCGCTGTTGCGCACAGTACGTGGGGGAAACCGTGCGCTCTTTGGCCCTCCCTCCCTCCCTGGTCTCTGTTATGCTCCGAAATGGAGCGTTTCCAGGTGCAGGGAGGTGTGTCGGAGCGACGCACGGGGGCGGGGCGACGTACTGGGGGTGCGGTTTCGGCGCCAGCCATGGGCGTGCTCGGGCCTCCGTTTGGGCCTGTTTGCCAGTTTCCAAAATGGTCCACTAGACAGTCTCCAGAATTGTCTGTCTAGTCCTTGCCAACTTTGTGAGCTTGCCAATGGAATTCCCTGCTACTAGAAAGGGGAGTATCTGTCATATGGTGTAAACGCAAGGGTTGTGTATCCCAGTGCTCCAGCGCTAACTGTTGGAGGCTGGGCGTGGGTGGCGTGCAGACCTCCTCCGGCATTTTGATCAGACCGCTGTGGAAAAACAGGACTGGTGAGATGGCTGGCCTGGCAGTGACCCCTGTCATCTTACGACACTTGTGTGCAGGCCAGCCTGTGTCCCCGGATGCCCCAACCTGTAGGAAGGCGCTGGCGGTGCTGAGTCCCGGCAGAGGGCAGAGTCCCGGCAGAGGGCAGAGTCCGGCCGGTGACTCTTACTGTCAGGAAGAAATTGGCAAGCTTGCTTTGCTCGGCCCACGTGGTCAGAGGAGGGAACAAAGAACAGTCCTTATTGCTGAATTGATTTGCTCTGGGCTACCGTGGACAAGGAACCCCTCAATGTCATGTTCACTGTCCATGCGCTTCCCCCCCCCCCCACCCATGGGCAGGCTTCCTCAGATCCAGTCTTATCTGCCTTCCGCGGTAATGCTCAATTATCCCCACCCCCAAGTAACTGAGAGTCGGGCCTGTGTGTCCTAGTGAAATGTTGCCAAACACCGTCTTTGTCCTGAGTTGACCATCGCGCTCTTGCTGGGGTGGGGCGTGTCAGCCTTGGCCGGCTCCCGCTTTGATCAGGAGGAGATTGGGACAGAGAAAGGCCATGCTGGGAGTGTGTCCTTCATGCAGACCTGCTGTATATTTGCAGCAGCCCTGCAAGGTAGGCTAACCTGACCGATGATGTCTGGCCCACGTGAGCACGTGGCTGACTGGGAATTTGAATCTGGCCTTCCTGGTCCTGGTCTAGCAGCGCACGGTGCTAGTTCTCTAGATGCGGGGGAGAGGGAGCCATAAGCACGACACTTGATCTTAGCCAAAAGGCCGAGAAGTGATTCTTAGCCAAAAGGCCATTGAAATGGGTGACACTCGCATGCGTGACCGGTGAGCAGCATGTGGGAGCAGTGTGCCTCTAATCAATTAACTACCCAGTGGGTAGTTAATCTGTGGCACTCTTTGCCACAGGAGGTGGTGATGGGATCTGGTCTAGATGCCTTTAAGAGGGGATTGGACAGATTTCTGGAAGAAAAGTCCATCGTGGGCTTTAGGCCATGATGGATTGTTCAACCTCCTTACATTAGTAGTAGGCTACTTCAGAGTACAGGGTGCAAGGCAGTGGCAACAGGATGCAAGCATCGTGTTGTCTTATGCCTCCCTGGGGCACCTGGTGGGCCGCTGTGAAATACAGGAAGCTGGACTAGATGAGCCTTTTGCCTGATCCTGCAGGGCTCTTCTTGTGTCCTTAATTAATCAGTGGAAGTTTTAGTTGGTTGACTGGTGAAGACAAGATTTAGTTCTCTGTATATTGATGTTAGACTTGTCCAAAGGGCAGATGGGAGTTCCTGTAGCATGTAGTAGAGAGACTAAGCTATGAAGCAGGAAGTTGCCAGCTCGAATCTTGCTTACGTTGTCAACTCCTAAGGCCGCTTCCTCTGCAAGTCGCTGTTTTTCAGTATGAGTGTTCTAAAGTGGTGTGTGTGAGAAAGAGAGGGGGGGGGTATCTTATAATCTGTGGAGATGAGAGCCGCATCCCTGCTCTACCAGTGCAGCAGAATGCACTCATGAGGAGGCAGTTGGCAGGTGATTGTGGAGACAGAGTACTGTTTCTGAGGGCGCAATCCAGGTGCTGTGTCGGTGCTACGTCTCTCGGGTCGACGCTATTGGAGATTTCTTATTGGTGATGGGGGAAAGCAGAGTAGGGTAAGCAGCGGATTCCCCCTTAGGACATCACCTCACGGGAAGCTCCCTCACCCAGGCTGACTGCTATGAACAAAAAGACACATGAGGCAGAGGCTTGCTAACGATGCAAAAAGGAAGGTTTATGCACAGTTCCATCCAGTGCATATCTACAGCATCTGATTAGGATCAGAGGTGCAGCTAACACTTGGAAGGCAAGGCCCTAGAGCTGCATCACCATGCATGGAGGTGTGCTTAAGACGGCCGGGGCATCAGAGCCCTTGGTCTGCACATCTTATCAGCTTGGTGGTCAGAGGAGAAGGGAAAGAAACAAGGCCAAGGCCACACCCCCGCAGGAATCACAGAGAGGACAGGTAAGAAGAGTCTGGGTCATAGGACATCACATTGTGCCCCCTTTGGACATTAGACTGCCCCCTGTAGACAGCAGGCAGAGTTGTGCCAACTCCAACAGACGCTACCAGTAGCGTTGGCCCGAGAGTGCCGACGGAGAGCCTCCCTTGTGCCAGCCGAAGTCGGCTGGTGCAAGGGAGGTTTTGGGAGGAAGGATGGCAGGCGGGAGGCGTTCCTGGGCAGGGGATAGGTGGGCATGCCAGTGGGCATGCCAGCCCGAGGGGGGCGGGGCCAGGATGTGGCCATTAGACCACACCCCAGGCCTTGTCCCTGGGCCACGTGGCCCTGATTCAGGTCACACGGCTTCCTCAGACCCACGCCCGTGATTTCGCAGGCAAAGATCCGAGGAACCCACAGGAGAAGCTGGAACATGCACTGGGGAGGCTCCTGGTGCCCCCTAACTTGTGCTGGATACAGTTAGCTTGCACTGGATGCGCCAGCCTGCCTGTTCTGGCTCAAGTTAGGACTGCACCCTGAATACTCCACAGTGTTTAAAAGCGGCAGCATCTAGTTGCCTTGTGTGCTCCCTGAGGCTTCTGGTGGGCCGCTGAGATATAGGAAGCTGGACTAGACGGGTCTTTGGCCTGATCCAGCAGGGCTCTTCTTGTGTTGTAAATAGGATTTTTTTTTCTTTCTGGTTCACTTTGCTATTGGAAAATGGCTGAGACATAACTCTATTTATTGCTGGATTCTCAGGAAAGCAGCAGGCTCTGGCGTCACAATGGAGGCACTTACAGCCATGACATCACTTCTGGTGCGTCCCGGACAGATTGTCATTCTGAAAAGTGGGGTCCGGTGCTAAAACGTTTGAGAGCCAGTGCTGTAGAGCATTAGGGGAGATGGTTCTAGCCCAGCTTGTGCCCTGTTTTCTATTGTGAGAAAATTATTCCTGAAGGGGAGTATTCAAAGATTTATCACCCATCTGCAATCTTAAGTGGTACGGTCCAGATGACTCCAGTGCAGCCACCAGCTCCAGACTCTGTCAGCTTTTACGGTAGCAATAAATTAGTTGTAGCTTGGAGCCCTGTTTGTGGAGTGGCACATTTATAATACCTTCCTGGTTTGTAGGAAACACTGTAAGGAGTGGTAGGAATTCTGGAGCCCAAGCCGAATCAGTGCCCGAGGCAGAAATTCCCCTTCCTCTGGTTACTAATTTGCGTGCAGCTTGATCCACTTGGGAGTGTCTCCTGTGCTGTCCCCTTTGAAACAAAGGGACTTCTGCAAGGACATTGCGCTTGTGTAGCTCCTGTTCATTTCAGTGCAACTTTGAGGCAAACCTGTGGGACCTGGCTTTGTTGCCCTCAGACCCACAAAGCTCTGCTGCCTGAGTCAGCTCCGTCACCTTGCCCCATGTTAGGGCTGCCTCTGTTCCAGGACAAGCCTATGATCTTTCCTGGCAGTCTTCTTTAAAAAGAAGAAAAAGCAAACAGCGATTAGAAAATCCCAGGGTGGAGACACACTGAACTTCCCCATGTTGCCTCTTGCAAAGTGGTTTAGTTTTAGAGAGCACTGCTCTTGTTCTCTCCTTTCACTTTCCCAGAACGGCGAGGTTACTGGAAATCCCACACGCTGGGGAATGAGTAACTTCCCCTGACACAATATCTGTGGTTGTGGAGTCGCGCACTGGTCCTTGTTTGTCTGTCTGATTGCCGGGCTGTGGCCGATGCAGCCGGTTTCAGGTTTGCATTCTATTCCCTCCCCCTCTTATTTCTGGGTTTACACACTGATTGTAGGCCTCTTGAGGGTATTGGAATAGCGGGCACCGTGTAGCAGTTGAGAGACTAAGCTGAGAACCAGGAAGTGCCTAGCTCAGCTCTTCTCCCAGGCATTAACTGAAGGGCTGTATCAAATACACAGCGATCTCCACCGGCCTGTTAAAAAAAATATTGGTAGGGATTAAACTAAAGGAGAAGGGGGCGGCAGAGGATGAGATGGTTAGATAGTGTCACCGAAGCGATGAACATGAAATTGGGCGAACTCCGGAAGCTAGTGGAGGACAGGGAGGCCTGGCGTGCTGTGGTCCAGGGGGGTCGCGAAGAGTCGGACACGACTTGGCGACTGAACTACAAACTACCTTGGCTGGCCAAAGAGCAATGGGTGTGTGCCGATGCTCTCCCCCACCCCATTTATATCCCATCATGGTCAATGAGATTGAATGTCTATCATGTGAAATGGGCATCTCTAGATCAACATTTTGGTTTCCATAGAATACATAACCAGTGGCTTGGCTAAGAGGGGTGCAGGGGGACAATTGCACCAGGCAACACATTTTAGGGGGGGGGCAGCAAACTGAGCTTGACACTAGTACCCAAAATTGTGAAAACCTTGGTAACCTTGGTAATTATACCATTATGTTATATATCATTGGAAACATAATTTAATGCAGAATGCAATGAAACAAACCACTTCGGAATATCTGTATTCTATCAGAATTATGGTCAATTGATCAAAAACCTTTTGTTTATTTAATTAAATTTGACTTTGGGGTGGAGGGTGGGGGCTGTAAAATCTTCTTTGACCCCTGGTAGCAAATGCCTTAGCCATGCCGTTGCTCTTAGCATTCATGTAACACCTTGGAGTGTTCAAGACGCTCCTGTATTTTACAGTCTGTTAATCATCCTTACTAACCAGTCTGTAAGGTGGTCACACTGCGATTTCTGGAAAGTTTTCTGGTGCTCTAAATCTGGGTTTGATTTGGGATCTGGTCTGGTATTTCAGTGAACAAAACTAAAAATGTCTGCCATATTGTGGGCCCAATCCTAGCCACCCTTCTGGCACTGATACAGCCACAATGAAGCCCCAAGGTAAGAGAACAAATGTTCTGTCTTATTGAGGAGGCTCTGTGACGGCCCCCGCCACCGCAGGATGCAGTGCATGCTCCCGTGTCATGGCTGCATCAGTGCTGGAAAGTTGGATAGGATTGGGCCCTGTATTTCAGATTTTTTTCCCAGTAGGCAAAGCCATTGGAGCCAAAATGTTGGATTACAAAAAATCAAGGAAGTGCACTTATTGTGGTTTAAATGTTGTATATCAATTCAGAGTTTTACCTATAAATTATTTTGGTTGGGAGCAGTGTAAGTATTTTAAGATTTATTATTTGTGCACTTAGCATAAATACAGTTTACATGTTAAAAACTCCTCTGAGCATTGAAAACTCTCAATATACTGATTTTAGCACATTAGACTTGCACACCTGCACCAAACTACACATTATCTTCCAAGCTACCTCCAACTTGTAATTGACAGTCAAGTTTTCCGTCAGACGGTGTATCAGAAGTGGTCCCCTGAAGCCCCCTCGCACCACAGGGGTTTCTGATTTGATACATGATGAATGCAACGTTTTCCTGAAAAGGAAAATTATTCATTTTCCAATATATTCCATCATATTTACCATAATGTAAATTATGATCCAATCGCAATCAAATTTGATCCAACCACTGAACTTCCCATCACACCTCTCCCCCAATAAAATTAACAGGGAGCATAACAAACGGATACAGTATCGGTCAAATGGGGCAGTTTCAAAGCTGTAATTTTTGTTTTAGATAATCATAGCTCTCCCCACATCCAATTCACATATGTCATGAAGAAGCTGAAGTTTTTGTTGTTGTTCAGTTGCTAAGTCATGTCCGACTCTTCGCGACCCCATGGATCACAGCACATAAGAACATAAGAAGAGCCCTGCTGGATCAGGCCAAAGGCCCATCTAGTCCCGCTTCCTGTATCTCACAGCGGCCCACCAGGTGCCCCAGGGAGGGGCCACCTGAGCACACCTGTCCTCCCTGTCCTCCACTAGCTTCCGGAGTTCACCCAATTTCATGTTCATCGCTTCGGTGACACTGTCTAACCATCTCATCCTCTGCCACCCCCTTCTTCTTTTGCCTTCAATCTTTCCCAGCATGAAGGTCTTTTCTAAAGAATCCTCTCTTCTTCCTTCCAATGAACACACAGCAGTTGGAGGGTAAAGTGAATATTTTAGGGTTGCGGAGTGGGAGGCTCAGGAACTGTCGGGGGGGGGGCTTTTCCAGCACAAATATGGAAGAGGGAAAGCGATACTCCCTTTTGCATCACTAGTGGTGGTGTTCCCACAGTACAGGTGAGTAGAGATTTTTGAAAAAGGTTCTTTTTTTTTTTTTTTGCAGATTTCATGATTTGAAAAAAAAGAAAGAAAGCGGTGTTATGTATCTTTATTCCGAATTCTCATTTTTATTGAACACTTTAAAAATGTACTAGGTTGGTGATACAGATGCAGCCACGTTATTTCTAACTGGAAAAATTAGGATTTCTGAAAAATACCTTTAATATTAAGATGCTGTATGCTGTGTTTTGATGACATTATCAACAATAACAACAATAAATCTCATTATCTACTGATGAGTTGGCTGAGGGTGGGAGGATAATGGCTTGGTGAAGATGCTTTCATGAGTTTGCAATAAAGGCAGAATTTGAACCGGTGACATCTGGTTCACGGCTCAAGCAGCCCAATCCTATTGTAAGTTCCCTTAGGAATGTTCCTTTATGCACAGTAGACCTCCACAGTTCCTTCCCCTGCTGCCCCGGGGAGGACACAGCAGTTGACATTTTAGTGCCACTGCATCAGCAGGTGTGAAGGAGAATAGGACTGAGCCCTTAGCCACTATTCTACACAATCTGTTCTGCAGGAGATCCCCAAGGTAGTGATTCTGTTGTGGGGAAAAATATTGGGGGTTTTTCCAGGACATAAGCAGCAATATTTTGCAATTGTGTAAAGTCTGAATTTCCCACCCAAGCTTGTGTGTATGTTGCAATTTTGAGTGTTGTGTAGAATGTGATCCTGGGACTCTCGTCAAGGAGAGCTGTTCTTGCTGTTGAGAGATCGCTAGTGACAAACAGTACAACCCTCCTGCTCAACTCACAAGTTCTGCCAGATACACGTATTTAATTTAAAAACCACTTGGCGGTTTTTCTCATCAGTGTTTTCATGCTTTACAGCCCTAAGCCCTTGAGGTAAGTCGGGCAGTTTATCAGTTTAAATAAGACAGACCTTAGGGTTTACAAACTTAGGGTTGTTTAAGCACTACATCAAGATACATTTCAAAGTAATCGCATACAGTATCTGTATACATTGTTAGGCTTTGTTCTGCATTGGGGAGCAAACCTTGGAACGTCCTCAACGTTTTGTGGCAATACAGCCTGCACATCCAAAGAGCGCATGTCGGGGAGAAGAGTTGCCGCGCAATCAATAACCCTCCCCTTTCCTGCCATCTGGGAATGATAATACCGGCATATCGCTGTGGTGAAGAGTGGTGAATCAGCCCATGTCAAATGCTGTGAACATTCAGTCACATGCAAGAGCCACACATGTGTACGCGTGGATGACTATCTTGATGGTGATGCTGGTTTCTGGGGTTGGTTGGCTGGTTGAGCTCTCTGGCATAGAGGATGGCTTTGCGATGGCTTGAGGCAAATTGTTTTCCTGGAGCACTAATATAAGGACAGAAGTGCATTGTGTGGTCAGCTCAGTTCCTCCTTGTTTAGCTTCTGCTCATTCACCCCCACCCCCGTCAGTCCAGTTCACCTGCCTTCTGGCTCATGGCCCAGGGAGAAGAACAGCATGGTGGGGGTGTCACAATAGACGGAATGTCTCGGTGGGGGAGGCGTAGGAAATGACAGGTGATCTTGATTACTTCCTTCCCTGGTTACAGAGAAGCTTGCAGCAGAGCTTTCTGTGGCTGGCGCCTGGCCAAACCGGTGTCCTTTTCTGCTCGCATTTCTGCCTCTTGCTTCTCTCGAAGAGCTTTTTTCTTTCTTTCCCTGAACTGCTTATGCAGAGTCATTGATTAATGGTGCTGTAAAGCATGGGGACGTTGATCATATTAAGGGCCCCTTCTCAAGGCAGGCTCACGCATGTCTGTGCCTCTCACACGCAGAGATGAGTGCTCCTATTAGCCCACACAATCCACATCACAGTTTGCCACAGAGGCGCTGATTCAAAATACGGCTAGAAATGAAGAGTGTCCTCTTGCCAGGAATGGGCAGGGCGTTCCAGGAAGTACAAGAGAACGTGCCCCTGCCCTGCGGCTGAAATCTGAAGCAGGAGGCAACAGAGGGGTGGGAGGAGATGAAGAGGAGGGCAAACACGAAGCAGAGGCCATAGTTCCAATTGCATGCACCTGAGCTTAGTCACAGCAGGATCAAACTTCAGGCGCATGCAAGCACATGCCATCCAAGCATGCTGCCAGCCACAAGCGCCTCTTTTTGTGCGTGTTTGTTAAAAATAGACAATGGTGGACAATTCCAGCTGGGTCTGAGATGTGCAGAGAGGGGGATTTTCCTCTACTCCACGTGATTTTAAACCTGAAAATTCCACCCCCACCTCTCCAGGGCAGTTTTGAACATTGCCTCTGGGGGAGCAGCTTTCAGCTTTTAGCCTATGTGGGGAGGGGAAGGGTGAGCTTCCGCACATGTCCTGCCCAGAGTTGCCCCATTTGGATTACTGGAAGTATTGGAGCACTTCCACAATGGCTAGAAAGGGGAGGATGGTCCTCTCCTTGCCTAAGATGCCTTGAGTACTATTGGAGTCTGAGGGTGGTGCACTTCTTTGCATCAGTCGATCAAAACACAGGCCATGAAGTTTATCCTGTCCGTAGCAAAGCACCTGCGTTGCTGGCAGAGGACTGACTCCAGGTTCAATTCTCAGTGTCTTTTGGTTGTGGGGTCTCAGGTAGCTGGGGGTGGGCTTGCAAAGCGACTGATAGTCAAAATAGACCATCGTGGGCAAAGGTGAACCAGTTGGTAAAAGACCACTTCAGGCGTTCAAGGTATCCCTACATAGAGCAATACTGTGTAGCAGGTGCCCCGGCCCTCGTGCAGGTTGCCATAGGAAGCACAGGTAAGAAGGGGAAGAACAGGCAGTTTCGTGTGGAGATATCACTTGTGCTTGGGCGGGGTGCTCTTTGAGCTGTCTGGATTGGGAGGCAAGAGATGAGTCGAATCCACTGCCTGCAGAACAAAAGCCATGGACAAGATGTTTTACAAATGACTATCGGGTCTCCTTGGTTGTCTTGCCTGTTGGTTCTTTTGTTCTTTCTTTCCCTGAGCTACAAAGCATTCTGCTCCATTTCCCAGTTGCTTTTTAGCTTTGGTAATTTCTCTTGCTTGACCACTTTTTTGTTTTCCTGAGCTTGGTTGAATATTGAATTTCAGTGGTGATTGCAGCCTGGACAACTTGTGGGATTCTTGTCCTTGCTCTTTTGTGTTCCGTACCTGGTGGTGCCCACAACTGAAGCTGGGCAACACGTACCCTGTGGCAGTGGCGTTATTCACCCGGTACGCTGGGCGGGACTTACCTTTGAGCGGCAGTCCGCCCGTTGCGGAACGCGGCGTTCCACAACGGGCGGACTGCCGCTCAAAGGTAAGTCCCGCCCAACGTACCGGGGGAATAATATCACTGCCCTGTGGCCTCACCCCTCCAGAGCAGGCGTAGGCAACATGGCTGAGGAGGCAGGGCAAGTTGGGAGTGTGGCTGCCCTTTGTGTGACGCTCTTTCTCTTTCCCGTTGCTGACAGGTTTCGTGGTAGGCCAGGCGGGGCTGTACCAGTCGCTGGCCATGTTCCTCGTGGCCTATTTCATCATTGGCATGACGGTTCTGTCCGTGTGCGCCATCTCCACCAACGGGGCCTTGGATGCTGGTGGTGCCTACTGTATCCTTCGCATGAGAACAAGCGGGAGGCTTGGTGGAGTCCGTCTAGATCAGTTGCTCCAGAATGGATCAGAACCTCTCTGGCCCCCTCCTAAAACAGAGCAAAATGGCGGCACCTCTTCCCCTGCTCCCGCCAGCTCTTAATTCCAACAGTCCTTCTCCCCGTCCCGCCAGTTGGTGTGGCAAGGCTCTGCCGCTGTGGATTGCCTGCCAGCTGGGACTCCTCTGGGGGCCAACAGACCCCCTCCATCGTTGCTTCCTGGGCTAACAGCAGCCACCCCTCCCATTGCCCACGCCCTGCTCCCTCCCTACTCCTTGACACGCCTGGCACAGACATGATCAGCCGGGCGCTGGGGCCCGAGTTCGGGGGCAGCATCGGAATCCTGTTCTTCCTGGCCAACGTTTGCGGCAGTGCACTCTACATCCTGGGGCTGGTGGAGGCTGTGGTCGATGACTTTGGAACCCCAGTAGGTGAGTGTCGCACAATGTTCACTGCTCCTCTTTGGCCCTTCCCCAACTGAGCTCTTGCAAAGGCTGGAGATGCATAGGCTTTTGAAGAGAGTTAGGACACAAGAAGAGCCCTGCTGGATCAGGCCCATCTAGTCCAGCTTCCTGTATCTCACAGTGGCCCACTAGGTGCCCCAGGGAGCTCAGTAGACAACAATATTTCTGGAGGAAGGGTCCATCGTGGGCTATAGGCAATGATGGATTGTGCAACCTCCTTACAAAGGTGGTGGGCTACTGGTACTGGGTGCAAGGGAGTGGCAACAGGATGCAAGCATCTTGTTGTCTCATGCCTCCCTGGGGCACCTGGTGGGCCACTGTGAGATACAGGAAACTGGACTAGATGGGCCTTTGGCCTGATCCAGCAGGGCTCTTCTTATGTTCTTATGTTCTTAAGATGCTTGCACCCTGTTGCCACTCCCTCGCACTTGACATTTGAAGTAGCCTACTACTAATGTAAGGAGGTTGCACCACCCATCATGGCATATAGCCCACGATGGACGTTTCCTCCAGAAATCTGTCCAGGCCAGATGCCATCACTACCTCCTGTGACAAGGAGTTCCGTAGCTTAATTACCCATTGAAAAAAGTTGACATCTGCATCTGGGGGAAATATTGTACTTCCTTCTTCTGAGTGTGGCATTCAGAGGATGGTTGGAAGGCTGCACAGTGAGGAATGGACTCCTTTTTCCCCCCTGCAATAGTAGTTTTCAAAGTGCACAATTCATTAGTGATTAGTATCCTGCCTTTCTGCATAAAGATACATTTGGCCTTCCTAAAGTTGTGTGCGGGAATTGCCAGAAGTTGGGTTCTAGGGAGTCGCATCCAGTGGTGTCATTCAAATGATTTAGGAACAGGAACTCACTTTTGATTGGCACTTGTTGGGAACCTGGAACCAGCCACGGAGCCCGTTAGGATCCGGAACGCCCGTTCTGGTCTGTTCCCCCTGAATGACATCACTGGTCGCATCCCTTTTGTTGCTGCCTTGGGAGCCTCTGTTGAGGGCCAGACAAAACCATTTTTTTTCTGGAAAGCATTATGGAAGACGGCCAGTTTGCCTGGACAAACGGCTGGGGTAGGGATTATTCGGCATTTTCCCTCCTGCCCTTCTAAAGCGTTTTTTCTCCCACATGGGAAACGAGGAGGGGGCACTCTAGATTTATCTAATCCTCATTCCCATCTCCAGGTCTACTCGGTTGATGTTTGGTCTTCCAGGCAGGCCCTGCTAAGGCTTCCTACACTGGGGAAGGATAAGGGGTCTGTGGGAAACAGCAGGTCCCTTGAGGTGGCCGCCCCAAAGCTGTGGACAGACTCGGGGCAGGTTCAGCTGTGTCCAGCGGCGGCATTCAGCTGATACGCTGGGCGGGACTTACCTTTGAGCGGCAGCCCGCCAGTTGCGTAACGGCGTGTTCCGCCGCTTTCCCGCCCGCCCTGGCGGGCGGTAAAGCGGCGAAATGCACCGTTACGCAACGGGCGGACTGCCGCTCAA